>DWNE01001018.1:0-24032 GCA_018249875.1 Cecropterus toxeus | reverse complement strand
ACTTATTGTTACCAACTTATTACACTCAAATTTAATAGGCGAAAAGGCAGTTTGGCCATTCTGACGAGCAGAGGTTCTCATTGGCAAGGAAACTCGACGAAATATCACCCAAAAACTGAGCTCGCAAGAGCTTTTACGTATAAAAACAAACGTCACCCACTTGAAAATAACATCTCCTGTCAGGAAATATGTCACGGCCCTAACAATATATACATTTTCTATGGTCATACATAGAAAATATATATTACTTTATTATATGTCATAGATTAAATTTTAATTCCACCTGAACTAGGTAACTGAAACAAATATGAAGGATGTGGTAAGTAGTAAATGCTTACACATTAAAATACAAAAATACAAAGCATTCTGAGATTGATTGATTGATCTGATTGAGAGATATTTGACAATAGATGTTCATAGACGGCAATGACAACTATTTAATGATTTACCAGGCAGTGGAACCAGCGTAGTTCGACCGGTACGTGCTAGCGTAGCGTAGTACCACCGCCGCACCTATTTCGAACGTTAAGTAGTTCTTGCGTTTCGATGAAATGGTGTGATTGCTGGATCACTTGTACTTGAGGCGATCATCTGACTCGGGAGTACCAACGTCCAACGAAGTTGCTTTCAGATGTCCATGGGCAGTGACCACTTACCATCAGATAGACTACATGCTCGTTCAGTCTGAAAAAAGAGATAGACTACACTCGTTTGTAATAAAACAGTGTAACAGAATTATTCAAATATTACCTGCATTAAAATTTAAGTAAGTACGAGAATAATTAAAACATTAGTTGAAACCTGAATTACTTCGTTATGTTTCATAGCGTGATGAATTTGGTTTCTTAATTATGTTTTAGTGATTTGTTTGAGATTGTGAAAATAATATGAATTTAATTTTTTTGTTACCTGAACAATAGCCACCTTTTGTGACCACACTAATAACTTATTTGGCAGTAATCAACTTGGGCGTATGAGCAATTATGGTTGATTAATAGAATTTCCTAATAACAGGACTCACGGGAATTTTAGTGAATTGTTTGAGATTGTAAAAGTAATATGAATTTGAAATGTTTCTTAACTGGAAAATAGCAACCGTTTGTAACCAAACTAAGAACTTATAAGTAGTAGTAAAAATACAAAGTAATACAAATAAGAAAACACGATGAGTTTCTTGCCGGATCTGTATGTTCCGGTGGAAGGGTAGGAAAAAATGCTGTAACTGACAATTTAATAAATAAGGACAAATATAGTGGTCAAGGTGAAAGTGTTCGCGAAATAATTTCGCCATGACCACGATCAATGCAACTAGGTCGAAATGTCGGCGTAAAGTAATTTAAACCGCGTATTGTACCCCTTAGCCGTGTACATATTAAAACATATCATGTCGCCATAATCATCGTCAACCAATTATTGTCCCACTGCTGGGCACGGGTCTTATCTTAGAATGAGATAATTTTTAGGTCATTGTCTATCGCGCTTGCCAAGTGCGAATTGGTAGACTTCACACACCTTTGAGAACTCTTTTTTTAGTGAACTCTCAGATGTGCAGATTTCCTCACAATGTTTTCCATCACCGTAAAGCAGTGATATTTAAATTTGTAATACGCACATAATTTAAAAAAAAATCATTGGTGCGTGCCTGGGATTCAAACCTCGGACCCTCGATTGAGAGGCCGAGTTTCAACCATTAAGCTGTCACTGCTCCAATATTGTCGCCTAATAAGTCAACATAATATGAGTCTAAAATTACATATCAAACATGACTTCACTCATTTACATTGGCAATGAGATACCTAATAAGAAATCCATAAAATACTTAAAAGACAGGCCGCTGATTGAATATAAAAGTATAAATCAACATAAACAGCATTCGACTCGACATAATCCTGAAATATCTTACAATTTAACAAACTGAACAAGAAGTTAAATTACGCAACATTCATATGAATCAGTATGTATTTATGTTTGCTTTATGATATATAATGTAAAGAACAAGCTCACTAACTTCGGCATATAAATCAGAGGCTGACGAGGGTGGAACAACGGTATCTTTCTAAATGATTTATATTTAGTGTTCTGCTTGAAATTGTTTATTTTCGTGTATTTATCATTTTAATGGCGCAGTGGTAAGTATGCAGACTTATGAATCAGGAACCTATTCCAGTAAATGATTATTTAGATGACTGTTTCGGGTTTTGACGTTTGTATAAAAGTATTGTGCCTTTTGCAATATACACGGAAGCCCAATGTTTAGTTCTGTAAATAATATTTGACTAGCTTATTCTCCCGGCTTCGCTTCAGTCGTGTTTACTACAGCAATGAGTATTACGACCTGCGTGCCGAGCGGTCATCATACCGGTCTGACATGCATTGGGTTCAGGGTTCGTTTCCCGGCTAGACATATCTGAATGATGTCTTTAGATTCTGTTCTGGGTCTGAGTGTTTCTGTATTCGTCTTTGTGTGTCCATGATACTCACGACACAGAAGAAAATCCTATGGGGCTTTGAGTGTAGAAAGCGTTCTAATGTGTTAATCCAGATTGTAAGAAGAGTGGTATATTTCAACAAAATCCAAACAGTGAGAATCCGAATATATAGAACCCCTGTTCTATATGAACTTGCTTACAAATGTCCATGAGCGGCAGTAACCACTTACCAGTAGGTGGGCTGCTTGCTCGTTTGCTACTTCATATTTATAAAAAAAAATAACATACAGGGTTCCGTTTTCACCCTTTGGTACCCAAACCCTTGGAACCCCAAAAAGATAAAACGATATTTTTAAATAGTTATTACTTTTTAAAATAAAATTAAAATACAGTTACTTACTTTTTCAACTTAGCTACGAAGAAGTAAATAATTTTCAAAGTTCAAATTTTATTTATTATATTTTCTGACCGATAAATCAGTTCTCGCTTGGTAAGTTTGAACTTACAATACATTGTTAACACGATAATAATCTACCTCCACTGTTTCATGGTTCCAGTGACCTTTTAAATTTATGACAATCTGAGCATTGATTTCTTTTATGTAATCTTTACGAACTGTACTGAGGTCTGTCCACCCCTTAATTACTGGTATGCTAAAAATATTTTACAAAGTAATTGGAGGTTTGTAGAACCTTGTGGTTAAACCCTTAGGCACCTGACATGTTTATTTCTGCCTAGCAAGATTGTTAAGGTATGCCGTGCCCTCGCTTGAAAGGTGTGGTAAGGCAGACATATATTACCTACTAATTCGAGGCATTCTATCTTTGCACCAGAAGAAGGGTAATGTTTTTCGAGCGTATGTATGTATGTTTGTTTGTATGTATGTTCATTTCTTTGACACGCGCTACAGCCCAAACGGCTTAGCGAATTGTGACGTGTGATATCATTAGAATCGTCTTAATTTGCAGAGTGTCATGGGCTATATAATTTAAAAAAATGCCGCCTTGAAAAGAAAAAGGAGGGGGGGGGGGGGAGGGACGATTTTTTTTATTACTATGACAACTAAGGGTATCAAATGAAAGCTAATGAGGTCTATTTAATCTCAATATCTCTATTATAATACCTCTACTTCACTAATATGACAAAAACCCAAAAAATATTAAATTTAATATATATAACATTAGGAACAAAAATATCATTTTAAGCAGTCGGGTGTTTTGTTTTAGTGTTTTTAACGATGTTACTAGTTTTTAGAGGTAAGTATCCATCCATACTAGACCTCTGGTAGAACCGATCCTATCCGAATATTACAGATATACATATACAGACAACATTGGCTACTTACAATTCTTACCTGATTCCTATAAGCTATTTCTATATTCTATCTCTATTCAAATAATTTGCTTTGAGACCTCCCATTGCCAATATGGCATTAAACGTTAATGTATGAAGGTATTTGCACAAGTAATTACCTCTTCTCGTGTGCTATATTAACGTATTAATATTAATATGGTAATTCGGTGAGCTTAAGGGATGATACGTCTTATTATGCCCGTTTCATGTTATATCCAATGATTTGCTGATAAACACATAAGATACAATTATGATACATGAAATTTCGTAATAATTCTAGTATATGTATTTGTTGTCATTGTTGGTGAGTGTAAAAAGCGTGTGTGTGTGTTGTCGTTTCTAACAGAAAAATGAGAGCACATAATCTTAGAGAAGAATTCCTAATTTATTTTCTTGTCGACTCTGCAGGGATTGTATTAGAAACTCTTTACGTATTGGATTGTTATCGTGACAACTCCAGCATGCATTGTTTACACACTGACGGATTTCAGCCATCTCGTAGCTTTCACACACTAGGATTTTTCTTATCCCGTAAATGCCATAAAGATAAACAAAGACGAATACACAGACACCCAGATCCAAAAATAAAAAATCTTAAGCCCTCTTTTACATGTCTGTCTGGACGGGGATCGAACTCAACTTTAAATTTGGCTTTTGTTTATTTGTTTGTTTTTTTTTTTATAATAAATACGAAGTAGGAAACGAGCAAGCAGCCCACCTGATGGTAGGTAGTTACTGTCGCCCAATGACAAGTAAGCAACTTCTTATGGAACAAGGGTTCTATCTGAAATTGACCACAGATGCGTTGCTACTCCCGAGGACTACGATGGTCGCCTCATATATTGGTGAGCCGGCAACCACACCTTTCTACCGAAACGCAAGAACTGTTTCACGTTAGAAATAGGTATGGCGGTGGGGCTTCCCCCGTCGAACTACATTGGTTCTACCACTTGGTACCAGGTTCGTGTCACACCAGTAAGGTGACCGCTCCGCCACGCGGGTGTTCAGCCATCATTATAGATGTACGAGAGGTCCTGCTACAGTGGATCATAAAAAGTTTTATAACTATTCCTATAAGTAAGAGCTAAACGTTTTAACTTCACTCTGCCAACGAAACAATTACGTACATTTGCTAGAGACGCACTTAAAAATTACCTCCACTCAGATACATTTATTATGGATTTGTGGGAGTTAACACCTGCTTCGGCGAAGTAAGTTTGTTTCGAAAAAGCGTCGGAATTTGTTGTTTGTTTGTTCCGAGCGTTGTTCAGATAAATTTTGCCATAAATTAGCTGCCGCCGGGTCGGAGGTGGTTTTTCATTCAAAATTGCCGCTCTCGACTTTCGAGAGAAGAGAAAATGGGGCCATATCGGCTGGACCCTTACTATTTGTTGTCACGTGATTTTTTACGTGTCGAGTAATTTTTACTTCCAGTACGGGTTGAACAAATCTTTTGTAAAAAGAATTTATGTATAATTAATAATAAATTACTTTGTTAAATGTAATTTTGCTAATTACACGATACTTTTTATATATTGCATATAAAAAAGCTGGAAAATTATATTGAAAATACATTTATTTATTTTGCTAAACAATTGTATAATAACATGTTTGAAATGAAATATTGTTACTTAATATATAAGTTTTATAGACATAGGTAGACTAAAAATAGGTATTAATATAGACAAGTTATAGTAATGTTTTATTTTTTCCAATTTTTCAATACCAAATAAATAATCATGGAAATGGAACGGAACCGTACATAAAAAAGTGAAAATTAATCACCCTAATATCCCTCACGCATCGTAAACTTTTAAATTACATAATTCAAAACTATATTTTGAAAACATAAATATAAAAATACACAACCAAGCAACATCAAGCGAAGAGGCTTTCGCTCTTAAACAGCATTATCTGGTAAGTGAACTTTGCGATGGATGGTCGTAAAGTGTCGCTCGCGGTACGTGCTGGGCCTTTTATGCCTCTGATCCCCTCCTCCGCCACTCATCGTGATATGGCTCGCAGGAACACTAACAATATTGCCACTATAGTAGTAAAGTTCCTTCTTTACACATTTACTTTGAAACCCTCTGGGATTTTCTGTAGCGTTCCGGTGCTTACTTTGTCATTTTATATATTTTTTTGCGTCAACACGGCCTTTAACCTAAGTTCGTAAGTAATTTAATATTATGATCATTTAAATGAATAGCCTTAGCGTTTTTACATATTTTTTGAATATCTAGTCTCATTATTTTTGTTTTTAAAGACATTTTGATATTATACTTTACCAGCAGTACATTATTAATATAATATTGAAGTAATTTAGGAACAATCAGTTTACTTGGTATTAAGTGGACAGTGCCGCCCATGGACAGCTGTTACTCATAACAAAATATTGATTATACCTGAAGATGATACAGGGCATTCTTTATGTCTAAAACAGTCACCTTATGTGAAATTCAGTCGGCATTAACACCCTTCCAGCTAAACACATATATTGGCTCACCCTAAATATAGTTTTGATAATGGTGCCTCCCTGGTTGAAGAATATGGATTTCTACGACTCCTTTTAAATTTACGTAACAAAGAAAACAGTCAGTCAATCAGTTGAGTACCATAAAAGATAAGCCTGCACGGACAAAACACATAATAAATTCATGTAATTTTTTTTAATTAATTAGATTTTTTTTTTTTTATAAAAAGAATAAAAATAAATTCGCCCCATGCTTTGTTACTTCATCTACACAACGCTACATAACGCCCATCGTTCATAAGTTGCTATCAAGCAAACGCCTTAATAGGTACATCATTAAAATAACTTCAAGAAACTTCCAAAGTATAACGACTATACTTCTTGAGGCATCAAGTGATGCATTTTCAAGTTCGTTACGAACACATTAACGATACTTGTTCTTTGTTACGTGCCGTGGAATGTTTAATAGCTTACAATGTGTTTAAGTGTAATTTTTTGGCAGTTTTTATCATTAACTTACTTCTGAAAGAGTTGAAAAACGGCCTGGTGGAATTACAAATGGGGTGAAATTATTTACCACAGTAGCTGTACGTGCATGATATATATTTTACACTTCTTTTAGAACCTAAAAAGGAACTACGTTATTTCTAGCGTGAAATAGTTATTGCGTTTCGGTGGCAGGGTGTGGTCATCAGCTCACTTTCATATTTATGAAGCCACTATCTTAGTGCTCGGAATTAGCAATGAAGCTCTGATTGACTTTAGACATAATCCCTGGTCTCTATGAAATGAAATTGCTTATAGATGTCTCACACGCATGGGCAGCAGTGACCACTTCCCATTAATAGATGGACCGTAACCATCTTGATACTTTAATTTTATAAAAAAAAGTCTTAGAATTTGAATCTACAAGAACAAAGACATGTAAAAGTGAGTATAGAGTGAGTTTCAGTGGTACTGCATATTTTATTACCTCGTTGGGAGCTAAAAAAATATAAATGGGACACTTTCAGACGAGGCTTTTATAGGGAAATGATATGGAAGGTAGAACTACCTTTTTGTAGTAGGTAAGAAATATTTTCCTTGAAATAACTTGTGCGTTGCGGCGTAATAGCTACAGATCCCATAATAATTCATATTTTGATTTTTTTTTATTCGTAGTTTGAAGAAAGGGGTAAGATAAACTAACTTTTCGACAATATTCCCTCTCAGTCACCCTATTTTGTTTTACTATACTTACGTTAAACAAATACATCATTGCATTTATTAGAGACTCCTGTTCCAATCCTCTTCTTATTCTGAGACGTCTTTGCCAATCAATTAATTATTTTAAACGAGCAAGCAGCCTACCTGATGGTAAGTGGTTACTGCCGCCCATGTAAAAGTAAGCCGGCAACCACACCCTTCCACCGAAACGCAGGAACTGCTTCACGCTAGAAATAGGTGTGGCGGTGGTACTTCCCTGGTCGAACTACATTGGTTCTACCACGTGGCAAAACGTAATAATAAATGAAATCAATCGATAGATATAATATATTATTAACAATTTCGTTTTATTAATTTAATACAGTAGAAAGTAAAATCATCATTAAGGTATCAGAAATCATCATTAATGTATAAAATAAATAATTTTATTTTCAGTAAGGAAGTAGTAGAATTAGTATAGGATAATCGATTACTTTGTTGTATAATTTTACATAAATATTTATTTACAACAATCCAGAAAAAAATTCAATACATTTCGAGGTATCCATTTGTTCATAAATTCTGTATTTTATGACTCGCATTATAAAATAACGTTACAAGGAATACATCATTCTAACATTATAATCGAACACGATTTCCAGAGCAACTCCCACATAATGTAAACCGGACGCCTCATATGAATTCTTATGAGGAATATCCAAGATTATGAAGAAACAGCTCAATTCATGAACCATACGTGCACAGTACACGGAATAGTTCATTTATATGACAAATGCTTTTTTCTTTAGAGAGCATTTGTTTACGACTCACGTAGTATCGCGAGGTATTACTCTTAAGTGGAATATTTATAAAGATGGATTTTCGTTAAGATAGAAACTCTTTAAATATGGTTTAGTATGATAAATCTTATGTCACAAATAATGCAAAGTTTGGTGCTACGGATAAAATATGTTTTGTGTATCATGATACGGAAATTAAACGAACTAGACGTAGGGCACATAGGTTAATCTACCACTAGTGCTTGTCAATGGTTTCTCCCCGCTATGGCAATGTCGCCTGACCACGACCCATGCAACTGGGTCGAAATATCAGCAGAAAAGATACTTAAGCAACACGTCTCGTTTGTTCTCGTTATTAGAATCTAAAAATATACTTCTTAATAATAAAAACTTGAAAATAATAATGATAAATTTTATTTTAAAATTATTTTTTTCCGAACAATGGAATTAAGTATTTTATATTAGAGAGCAGAACTGCAGTTCCAGGGATACGGCAAAGTTTGTAAATGAAACGTGCATGTGATACATTCTGATACAACTCATACTTAAGAACTGTCAGGTAAGACCCTCAGGTCTGTTGAAATAACGCAACTATGACATTGTAATGTAAATTATATGTATCGTGCTTAAACATCACGTATATTGCCGACCTCAGGTACGGACTGTCAGGCATGTTCACAATATGACCCCAGTATCAACTAACACTCAATTTTCAATATATTTGTAGCATTGATAAGTCAAGACTACTTAGTGTAATCCATCTGATGGTACTTACCATTTACTGCTTGGATTCATTGATTTGCACTGACTAAGTACATTTTTTTTTATAAATACGAAGTAGCAAACGAGCAAGCAGCCCACCTGATAGTAAGTGGTTACTGCCGCCCATGAACATATGTAAGCAACTTCATATAGGACAGGAGTTCTATCTGAAGTCAACCACAGATGCGTTGCTACTCTCGAGCCGGCAACCATACCCTTCCACCAAAACGCAAGAACTGCTTCACGCTAGAAATAGGTGGTACATAATCAGCGCAAGCCAAAGAATTATTTATTAAGTCAATTTTATTCCTACTAAGTAGTCAACGGTACTAGCAAATAGATTTATTGATGATTTTCTACATAGAAATCAGTTAAAAAGCCTTAATAGAAACAATAAATTTCTCGTGATTTCACTACAAGGAAACACTTAATGTGTGTTGGGCGGGACAGTGGGATGGTGGGCGGTGCCTTTAGACTTTTATGTCTGCGAACAGTTTTTACTGCGAAGATACGATCGAAGAATTGTTTCGGCCTTCGCAAAGTTTTACGACCGCACAGATAAGACCCGATTCTCTAATGTTATGAAATTGTAACTGAAATGTCTGTGAGATTTCTTAACAAGGATTTTTTTCTTACGTTTTGTGTCGTTAAATTACATAATACAGAAAAGTTATATAAAGCTAAATTAAATATTTAATATTGTGTTTATTTACGAAGGAAATTAAAGAGGTAGTCTTTAGGATTAATTTCAGCTTTAACGAATTATTGAAATTCATTTTCATGTTTCTAGATTAGCAATATTTATTGGTAAATATTCTACATCTAATAATATGTAATAGGTATATCGGTATGGGGACTAATTGGAATGTACCGTAAATTACTCTACCATAGAATGACGACGAGATAAATTGAGAAAACGATAATGTTATAAGGAGATTACTATTTTTATTCGGTACTTATAAATTCCAAAACCTTAACCTAGACAAAGTCTGAGTCAACATACGATTTTTGCTCATATACAAAGTGCATGCCAAAGGTAGCGAAGATATTAGATATAAAAAGTTGAAATAATACGCCGTAAAGTGTTCAAAAAGCTAATAGAGGGCGCCACCTGCCACAGAATTGGATACACGACGCGAATAGTAATGCAATGCGTGAAAAAGTAACATTGAGAAGTTTGGAACAAGTATTTAATTTAGACATAACTTTCTCGCGAGTTGAGTTGTGCGTGAATAGAATTATGTTAAGGAAATCTTCACACATAAGAAATAAATGTATGGACGCTTTAAATTTTATATATCTATTTCAGGGGAGGGTAATCTTTTTCTGGCGTATGTATGTATTTCTTTGGGATGCTCTACAACCTAAACGGCTTGATGGATTATGAACTGTTTTTTTTGTTTCTTGGTTTTAGCTTATATATTTCTCTCTTCAGTGTAAGCAGTCCATCCGTTTTTTTTGTAATAATATATTTAATTATTCATTATTTATTTGATCGCCTTGAAAGAAATTGAGAGAAATATGGTACTTTTCAAATAATGTTAAGCTTTAGGCTCTATTTATATATTTGATCTTCGATATAAACAACAAACAGTAACCTTACATAAAGAATATAAATAAACTATGACACAATTTATTTCATTATTACAGAAGCAATAAAAAATAATAACTAAAACTTCATACTAACACTGAAACTATTCTATTTTCTTTGTCCCCAGATTAAATGAGTTGACCGACTCTATTTCTTAAGAACTAGAGATACTTAATTAAAAATGTTATATATGAGGTCGCTATTGTAAAGATTCTTTGTCCGTAATACCGCTGTAACATGATATGTTTACAGAATATCATATTACAGAACAATGTTGGAATAATGTAACATAATAATATTTCATTTATAAGATTGAAGTGTCCGAGGAAAGTAGACATAATAAGTGGTCACCGTCTCCATAGACGGTGACCACTTATTTTACACATTTGCTAGCAACTTTACATGTATATGTCGGTAACAGCAGTCTAATCATTATAAACAGAAGACGCACTTGCGTCAGACGATATCTAATGATCGCCCCTTCTACGTGCTATTACTATAAAAATGGTCTGAGAACTGTCTCATTACGTATTTACTCTGTAGACATATACATTTGTACATATAAAGTTTCACACAAGAATTTTTGATGCTAGAAATAGGTGCGTGATTATAATATTGTGGAGTTTTTAAGCTTAATTTCAATATATTTTCTATGTATTGGTTTTGTTTGTATCTGTTTTGGGTGGAAAAGTAATAATACTATGACAAATGGAGTATAAAAATAATAATTACTATTATAATATTTTTTGTATACTTTGTCTCCGGCAAGCAAGTACCTCATAGTAAGAATAAAAGGCCTAATACAAAATTTTGCGTTTTGAGGATATAGCAGAATTATGCTCTAATTTTGGGATTTTTTTGTATTGAGAGGCGACTAGAAGGGGGATTCTAGGGTTGCGGGCGGCTAGAGTGAGAGTTCGAACGACCCAGCCAGAAATCCCGAAAAGAGCGGCGGCATATGTGACTACATATAGTCGTAGACACCGGAAGGTGCAGGGGGTCTGTTACACGTTCCCCAAGAGATGAGCCTGTAAGGGACGCCGCGCAAGGGAGCATCGGTGCGTTCCATTGGAGATCCCGGAGTCCCCTTTAACTGAGGAAGGCTACCAAAGAGTTTTTAGTGATATACCTTTTGGAGGTTTCCCCCGTCACCAAAAAAAGTTAGTAGGAGTATTTTTATCGAGTTTGATTAAGTGCATTTATTAGAAGTATTTTACTCAATTTTGCAATTTATGAACTCAAGCTAAAATAAATATAGTTAAAGATAAACCTCGTTAAAATTAAAGTCCTCAAAAATAATTATATCAACAACGAAAAGATTCAACTCGTTAAAATTTAAAATCTTTTAATAGGTAAAACGTGGCGTTACCTAACTTGGTTGCTGAATAAAATACTGACACATATTTTTTTCTTTTTCGCAAGCCCGCCTCCAGATACGTGTACATTTAAAATGTATCGGACGTACGATTCTGTGCATATGTAGTGGAATGGCACGGTATACTGCGAATTTTACTAGTTAAGGCATTTAAAATTAAGTAGGTTTACATGAAAAAACACACTCGTAGAAAACATTGTCGTAGTCTAACAAATTCTGCGGTTTTTTTCCATGTGAGTCTGTCGCTTATAAGTCGAATATTGATAGTTTATCCATAGCTGAATGATACCAAAAATATCTTATAATT
Organism: Cecropterus toxeus; assembly: GCA_018249875.1. Classification (NCBI taxonomy): domain Eukaryota; kingdom Metazoa; phylum Arthropoda; class Insecta; order Lepidoptera; family Hesperiidae; genus Cecropterus; species Cecropterus toxeus. Next base: position 11,757 of record DWNE01001018.1, on the reverse strand, counting down.
TTGTAATCTATAGTGTAAAGTTTTTCAAAATACCGAAACAGCAAACGAGCAGTCTCCCTGATAGTAAATGATAACTACCGCCTATGGGCACCTGTGAGCAAATTCATATAGAATAGAGGTTCTATCTGAAGTCGATCACATGTGCGTTACTACTTCTGAGGACTAAGATGGTCGCTTCATATATAAGTGAGTCGACACCACACCGTTCCACTGAAACGCAAGAACTGCTTCAACACAGGTTCTACGATCTTTTTTGTGTCACGAGAGGGAAACCTTCAAAAGGTACCCGACGCCGTGGGAGCAACGCCGGGTTATGTGGAATTTTTACCCCGATGGCCGGTCTCAGCGCTGTTGGGAGGACTCCGGGATCTCCAACGGAACACAACCGGAGTCCTTTAAGCGCGTACCCCTTTGGGGCTCTTTCCCGGTGAGCATTTACGCTCACCGTGCCTTTAGGTGTTTACGACGGCACGCGACCACACGTGCCGTCGTCCTTCCCGGGGTCGCTTGGCTGGGCGGCCCGAGCTCCTACTCTTACCACTCGCAACCCCGGAACTCCCCTTTTAGTCGTCTCTTACAACAGGCAGGGATTCTGGTCCCGGAACTACAGTGGTTCTACGACCTGATGAATATGTATAAATATCAAAAACTATACATTTAAGTGCGACCATAACAAGTTTACCAACGGACGGATAGCAAAAACATTATTCCACTACATCTCTACGTCACAATAATCTCAAGTAACATTATGTATTCCAAACTAAACATACCCATAAATAACCCTTTATGACTTTCTGTCAACAAACTCCCAATACCCGTAACTTGAGCTCCGACATTCCGGAAGTCGTATCGGTACGGTTACGGCCTTTCACGTCCGGTATAGTGGGTTGAGTCCTTAAAGTGTCCGCTTTAGGGTCGAGAGTATAGAGATGTTATAATCAATCAAATCATATAATAACATACGTTGTTATATTATCAGAAGACATCATCCAAATAATAAAAATCATATATTTGAAAAAAAAATGGCTGGTTGAAATAAGAACTTAACAGTTGTTTATCCTAGTTAGAAGTTTGTCTACCTGTTTCTCTGTGTGATTTAATCGCAACTTCACAACAAACCAAAAGTATGAAATTGATTAAGGGGATTGAAAATATACATATTTTTAATCCACGTGTTGAGGTAATATTCATTTAATAAATACACCTACTCTATCAAAAGTTATTACAATTGAAATGTGTATTATATTCTTATAGGATTTACACTCATAGTCCTAACCTAGATATTTTCCCTGTGACGTGGTTGCCACATGACATGGTATCCATATACACAAATGTCCGGTCGGGGATTAAACCCGAAACCCTCTTCGTATCAGACCGATATGGTTACCGGTCCATTACGCAGATCATTATATAAAAATAAAGATCGTGTTATAAAGATATTTTTTCTGTACGTCCACAGTATTTATGTATACAATAGAACAATAGTCTAGTAATCCAATAATTGACATTGTCATAATTTCCGACACCCAAAAAACAAAACACTATATTTGAAACACATTTTCTCTCAGTTTTCAGCAACACCATTTCAGTGTTTAAGAGCCGCCCCGGTACTTGTGTTGACCTGTTTGCTGAGGGCGCATTATGGCCGGCTTTACTGCCTGCGAGCCGTGAAAGGACGGTTTTTCATCTGGAATATCATAAAACTAACCCACTGCTTTGGTTACATTTTATAGCAGAAGGTTACCTGATGGCTCTGCTGACCTACAAATAGATTGAAAGTCCAGTTCTAAATGCACGAAAAATTTGAAGAAAAGTTTTTGTTAATCTTTTTACCCGAGTACGTCAGAATGAGGGTAATGTTGTTCGAGCGTATGTACGTATGTTTGTTTGTATATGTCCATTTCTTTGGCACGGGCTACCGCCCAAACGGCCTGACAGATTGTAACGTATGACATATCATTAGAATCGTCTCAGTTTGGAGAGTGACATAGGTTATTCAATTTAAATGAAATGGCCTGGAAATAGGGGAAAAAAGGGAGAAGGGACGACATTCTTAATACAACAACAATAATTATGAAAATCTAAAAATATAGATATTATAATACTTTTAGTTGACTATTTTGAAAAAAAAAACGCGTATAAACGTTAAATTAAATATATATTATTATAAACAAAAAATCCTTGTAAGCAGTCGGGTATTTTATTTTAATGTTTTAACGATGTTACTAGTTTTTGATATAAATAACAACTGATAGCTGCTTCTCATCAGTGATCAACACCATACTAGAATAGACTTCAAACTAAGGTCAGCTCAACCGTTGTTACCCAGGACTAAGTTGAATCACATCCTGAACATATCAACGCTTATCTTATCAATCCATTACTGTCCCACTGAGTGTCACGAGTTTTTTCTTACTCGTAGTGCTGCGCTGGCCAAGTGCGAGTTGGTAGACTTTATATACCTTTGAAATGTTTTTTTTAAACTCTGGGGTGTGTATATTTTGTAAATTAAACATGCTTGTATATTAAAAGAAATAATTACGTTTTATTCTAAAAAACTGTATTTAGATAGAAAAATTGTTTGTAGATTAAAATTTAATTGCAAATAATAAAAAAAGAAATAATAGAAAACGTTTTAAAAATAAAACAAGGGTAGAAATAGGTCATCTACAAGATCTTAAAAAGTATATAATATATTATACGTCAATTGGATTCTTAGCAACAAAGTATGTTGGTAATGTAACATATTCGAGGTAATAAATAACCAGAGACATTAAATTATAAATCTTAAAACTCATTTCCTTTAAGCACGTATTCGCCATAAACTAGATCTTCGGACATCATAAACGGTTGATTGCAGTTTTTGCTCCGATTCCTTAAAACAATGAAGTGCATTGTTTTATTGTTATGGTCTGTGTCCATGCCAAATGTAATTGTACTGTGGTAGGCTTTTTTGGCTCCACGCCTAACGTCCTAGTGTGAATTCGCGGGGTACTGGCCTGTGAATCTGTTTTTGAGACATATTTATGAACGCAAAGAAAGGAAATTGGAGATTTTTATGTAACACAAGTTGTACGGGTGTTTATGTTGTATGATGTATAGACATGCAGTATAAGTTGAAGCTAAGGCTTTACAGTGTAATCCACAATTACTGACTAAACTGGTGGAACGCACAGAGAATTTTGGACGATTCAACTAGTTAAACATTTTGTTTATATTGCACTGTTATCATATTTTTGATTAATTTCGATATATCGCTGATTTCCATGAACCGCACAATACGAAATTCCTCAATTTTAAGTAATAGGTGTCTTTATCCTAAAAAAGCCCTAGAAATCTTGGTGCTTGGTGCACACAATGGTAAATAGCCCTTATATAAATTAATCAAAATAAATTAGTTTAATTAAGAGATAAGAACTATAGTTAAATAGTATTAAATGTATGTTGCATTCTTATGCATGTAAGGCAGCGACATGTTCTTTGTTTGTCTTCTTGACTTTATCTATGAGTATTCTATTTATTCGTGTTTGTTTATCTATATTGTACTAAAGGAAATAAGTGCTCGAAAAACAATGTCCGTCATCCATAAGAAATAAACCGTCCTATATTTATATCTTTGTCATATCATATTCTTCAAAATGAAAAAAGTACGTTCATTCTAAAATTCTTTGTGTTATTGAAATCCCTTCGATTAAAAAACAAATTATTTATGAATTTTCATAAACTTATGTAAATGCCATGACATCAATAGAAAGTATTCTGTCTATAAATTTATTTCAGTAGGAATAATTAAGTTCAAGGTATTTTAAGCAAACCCTCCAAACCAAGCAAGCCCTCAAACGCTAGCAGTGATAAAGACCAAGTTTTAGAGCTAAATCGGGTAATTTGTTCTAATTTTTCGGCTCTCTTAATTGCCTATCAGGCATTTACAGGCATTTAACCGAGATCGCCTATAAAGTGAGTTAACTGCCGTAAAAGTATCGGCGATTTGGACTAAAGCTGAACATAAATCTTTTATTTGCTCTTAGATTTTCTGTTCAAAATGAGAGATTTATCTCAAATAAAAAGAAAAAATAAGAAGTGAACTTAGAGAAATCACAACCAGACCTATGTTTTGTCTTACTTAACTTGCTAAAGTGAAAAGATTGTTATTACTTTACTAAGTGTTGCCGTGTCCTGGTTTGATAGAAATGAATAAGTAGAAATAGACGTATTTAAAAATACTCTTAGATTTCGGAAATAATGATGCATCCGTATAATATATAACGGGTAACACGAGACGCGTTTTTAAATTTTCATGTTACTGATATTTAGATCCAGTTGCAAGTCGTTGTGGTCATGGCAATGACACCACAATCCAATTAAAATGGATCCATTCCGCGATCCATTCCGGATCAACTTAAAATCATACAAATTTCATAAGAATGACTGATTGCGTACTGATATTTATTTAAATTTAACTGTGGTTGTGGCAATGAGACCACAATCTAATTAAAATCCGGAATGAATCCAATTCCACGATCCATTCCGGATCAACTTAAGATCATATAAATTTCATAAGAATGATCGATTGCGTACTGAGATTTATTTAAATTCAACTGTGGTCGTAGCAATGATACTACAATCCAATTAAAATCCGGAATGGATCGTGAAATGGATCCAATTCCACGAACCATTCCGGATCAAATTAAAATCATACAAATTTCATAAGAATGACCGATTGCGTACTGAGATTTATTTAAACTTAAGAATGTTGTTTTTAATCGATGAGAAGATCACTCTCTTTCAAGTCTTCAAACTTAGTAGTTACAACGTAGACATAACTGTGGAAAAGTAAGCTTTCAGCGTACTGAAATAGGTCATTCTGTTATGGAGCAGTGAAAGAAGTTCTTGTTCAGTGGTTCTGCCCGGTTTTTTCATTACACTGCCTAAGATGAAAGCTACTAAGGTTTAGTAATACAACGATATTGTTTATTTGTGGCGATGTAGACGTAAGGATAGGTCAGTGTAGTTCTTATTGAAAAACTAATAAATTGGGACATTTTTGAATTAGTTTTGTCATCAACGTAATAAAATGCTATTTACTTTTAGATACGCTATTGTATATTTCATATGTTTTTAATTAATAAATTAGTTTTTTTCATTACGTAGTTTATAACAAATTCGCTTCCCGCTGTATGTCTGTCAGACAGATAGTGGGAAGCGACTTTGTTTTACATGACATAAAACAGAGGGATCTATACTTATATCTTTGAAACGACGCAGCAGATTTAGATCCGTTTTTTTTCATATAGTGATTGAAGGGGAAGGTTGGTATATATAATAGGTGGATAATATAATAGAGAAATACTGATAATTTCAGAAGTTTCTAATGTAATGTCGTAAATAAATACATTGTCTTACGACAAAAAGCTGCGAATTTTGTACCTATATAAAGACATTAAGTAGTATATTTCGTATTACATCATATTGCACCCGTGCGAAGCCGGGACTGGTCGCTAGTTAATAATAAAACTTTCGACTGATAAAAACTTTGTAGTTTGCGGGGGCTCTTGTGTTTGGTACAAAATTTAATATATCTTATCTTAGTTATGCTTCAAATGTAATTAATTTATTATTCTTGTGTTGTACAAAGTTTAAGACGCATCAATCAAAATTAATAAAACTAAAAATACGTACAAAAAGACGTCCGAAGCTCTACAAAGATTAACGCTGCCATTAATCTTCTAAGCTGCAGAATGCTTTATTGTAGTTTTTGTTTAATGTTTGCGTCAAGCTTTATATTACTTAAATGAAACTAATTTTGTCGTTATTTTAATACATTATAACACCATTGTATTGATTAAATATCAAATGTGTACCTATAATAGTTTCCTTCGTCGTTCTCTTGCCGCTTGGTAACATAATATTCATCGTAAGCTTCAACTTACTTTGCAGCGAAATTTCGTGGCATTGTCACATTGGATTCAAACATTTTAAGAGAACCCTCTGTAGTTCAACTTAGGAAGCACCATCGCCACAACTATTACTGGTTAAAAACAGCAGTCAGAAGTGTGTGGTAAGAGCACATAATTGCTATCCCCTGAGAGCTACATTGGCACACCTAAGATAAGTAAGGGTAAAATGTGGTAAGACACATTACCACACTCTTTACTGTTATAATTGACCAAAAACAGTGGTGGGTCCGCCGAAGCCGAATCATAGAGGGTTCAATTAGCGAGAATTGTTGAAGAAGAAGCACGTCTGCTTCGGGTTGAATATGTACATAATATAATAGAATATGTACAGTTGTTTGTACATGAATGTCATGCAATTACTACTAAATACAAACATTTAACCTCTACAACAGGAAGTTTCAATCCAATCCATTTAAGTCATAAGCCATAGCTACAGTCTGCCATCAGGCTCTTAAATGACGTCATCTCACAAGCCAAGCTATTACTCAGCCGGTGACACGCGTGAAGCAGTTATACGGAATGAGCCATACATCATGCTCATGGACATTCGATTCAATTATCGTACGCGACAGCAGATACTCTTAAGTATAACGGTGTATTTTTTTAGAGTGAAAACTTCTTTAGGCGCGTTGAAAGCTTTTTAGGTGAACAAAAATCATGGAATTCCCGTCATTGTCATTGAACGGTTTCCATGAGCTATATCTATATTACATTAATATACTTCCATGCGTTATTTTTTAAGTGTTCACTTTTATGGGCAGTGCTCATGACTGCCTTTTTAATGATTCAGCACGCATAAAATTCAAAACACATCAAAAATACGAACAGTTGTTCGTATTTTTGATGTGTTCTGAATTTTTGAAGATGGTAAACGTTAATCGTAACCAGTGTACTACGGCCGGATCTGTACCACCGCCACGCCTATTTCTAGGGCGAATCAGTTCTTTCGTTTCGGTGAAAGGGTGTAGTTGCCGGCTCACATATATATGAGGCGACCATCTTAGTTCTCGTTAATTGCAACGCATCTGTGAGCGACTTCTGATAGAACCCCAGTTCTATATGAAGTTACTTACAGATGTTTATAGGCCGCAGTAACCACTTATCATCATCTCATGTACTACATTGAAGTCGCTTACGACCAAATACATGATATTCGAGCTGTGACTATAATTTAAAACTGTGTATATGCGAAATATGAATTGACCATTTTATTTCTGTTTTCTTAGTACCTACGAGTTTAATAAGATTTCTCAAAACAATAATTGTTTACGCCAACCATTGCACACATTTAAAGGTAGGGCTGAATATGAAAACATAAATGGACAATGTACGTTAAATACAATTTCATAGATTGGTATTACATAAGCTATCACTGAATGCACTGTTCTCATTTTGGCCAATGCGAGAAACTAAACAACTCTTAAACGACGTCATCTGAAGCCAAGCTCAGCCCAGCTCGTGACATGCTATACGGAATGAGCCATACATCATGCGCGTAGGGATATCGATTCAATTACACATTTATCTTACCCGACAGCCGGGAATGGTAGTTACGTTTTCAAACGATTCAGCATCTTCGTATTTCCGATGTTTCCGATTTATTTTCCGCTGTCCTTAGGGATTTTTGAAGTTTTTGAAATGGTACTTCTTCAGAGTCGTCGTCATTTGAAAGTCAATGAAATGAAAATACATCACGATTGAGAAACAAAACTCACAAATGCATAGGATTTAGGCGGCGAGAGAATGGAGTAGAATACTTTGTACAGTAGTAGTTTATTTTCTCGATCTATTATTACAATGTTGCATATCTCGTCGGGCGCTTTTCAGAAGTGACACTCCTGCCGTGTATGAATTGGACACACTCACATTTTTCATATAATTATGCGAAGAGTAAACTGATATACAAAAGACTGATATACTTTCAGATAACTATATTTTAACCGTGTAGTTTACGACCTACTTGCTATGATAAATAAATATATGTACAACTTTTCTCGACAAATCGTAACAATTTTGTTGCTTAAGGATATAATTTACTGTATAAGTTAACATGTATTGAAGTTATTCTATGATTTGTATAGACTTCCTAAGTTTCATATGTATAGAGCCGTGTTAATTAATTATACCTATTTTTTATGATTTGTTGCTCCCTGTATCAATGTTATTTTATACAAAACGTTAAAAAACGCGAATGCAATCATATATTTTGTACAAAATTGGTAAACATTTATCACAGGATGAGTGCCAATTACTTTTTATGATTAAATCCAGTTTATCTTTTGAAAATAGAATTTACACAATCCCAACCAAGTTGGGTCAAATTGCAATCCATTAAACTCAGCCAGTACTCGAAATCCAAATTCAAAACAAATTGAATCAACAAAAATTCCAAACATTTAACTCCAAACAAACAGAATCCATCCCGACAAGCTCATTTTTTCCTCCATCGGAGCGAGCGGAACCGCAGGCGAATTCGAGTTAATTACAAAGTTACACAGCCGTTCAGTTTTCTAATTAGAGACGAAACGACGAATTTTAGAACACGACAAATTCAGCTGAGACAGTTTACGAATCAGCGACGGAAACGATCCTGGCGTTAATCGACTACGACTACGACGTTTTGATGGCGGTCGTAAAGTGTAAATGAGGTTGAACAGGAATTATTTGCTCGTTGAAAGCGATTGTTGTTTTTATTTCTTTTCTTGGAAATGAGAAACGGAATCGGGATGAGTATGCAAATATTGTGAATAGAATAGTAAAATTTTAGTTCTATAATAAACCTAATTAAATCATTAATATTACTATATATATGTAATACTATATGTTACATTCAAACATATTTGGTAGTTTAAGACTCAAAAATTTCTCACACCAAATCTCCCACTAGGCTGAATCAGGGAAGCGACTGTGCTTGATATTTTCTGTTCGAAACTTGTACCTATATGTACCTACGATGCTACAACTAGATGGCGCTGTAATCCTTTCTGAATCACGCTAACGATTTTAGTAGCTTAATATGAATGTAAATATTTAATATTTCAGTTGTAATCTGAATGTGGACTGCAGTTATTGCTTAATCCATTTTAAAAAGTTTTAAAATGCTTAGAAAAATTTATATTTATTATTATTAATGCATCATTTTAAGTGAACTTTCAGGATTGCGTTACTTTATGTCCTTCATTACTATTGCCTACACTAGCTAGATTCTAACACTTCCAAAATATATAACCTTCAGTTTCGAACACAAAAGCTACATTTATACAATGCCAATAGAATTAAACAAATGACATATTGATATTTGTTTTAGAATCGTAACATTTCACCGGTTTTCGTTGTAACTGGTATTTATTTTCAATCGGCGTTATCAACGTTCATATTATTCGTTATTGGACATCGCTGGCAGCGTATCTGATAAATATTATCGTAAATATTCAGCAGCCACGCGATATGTAGGCCGTTTGTATTTTAAATAAATAATGGAATGGAATTTCGGGCGGACACCATGTCAGTTTTGTTTTGTTCATCCGCACGCTTACTTCACAGCTGTAAAGCTTGAATTCTTTTACATTTAAAATATTTCATATCCTCGTGCCGTTTTAAATTTAATTTACATTAAACATAACCTTTTCTGTATTTTGTTTAAATATTTAACAATGTAATTATGTCAACTCAAGTCGCGCTCCACGGCTTGTGCAGATCTTAATAGTACTAGTTTTACGTTTATGTAATATTATTGATGTAATTTTAAATATAGTATGTTTTAGTACTAAGCTCATGAGGTACATGTTATAATTCATACACATTATATGCACCTGTAATGAGATGATAACACTTAGATATAATTCTATTATTATATCCATTTATCCGTCTTTTAATTGCATGTGTTCATTTTGTTAGTGTAACAAATAAATAATCAATATACTTAATGCAAAAAACAACGTCTAGTGCCGTCTGGAGTGTATCCTACAGTGTACTTCTAATGTGTTGAGGGGAGACTTTTCCCCAGCAGTGGGATAAAAAAATCAGTGGGAAAGCAGCTGTACTATTTAGTGTATTGCTAACGCTATGAGTAGAGATACTTTCCCAGCGATAACATATAAAAGCTATCTATAGAGTATATACCTAACATGTGTACAAAAAAATTGATATTTTCATAAGCATATTACCTGAAAATTAAATCTACGACTTATCGCAAGTCGTGTCGTCTCACCGTCTAATTTAAATCTCTTGCCATTGAAATTGTCTTACGCTCAAGTCTTTCCGTTGCAATATTAAGTTTATTACGAATCTGTCCTACCGTGTTCTTCAATAAAACTGGAATTAAATTTAATGGTAGAATTTGACTTTGTGACGTCATAAGGGAATTACTTTCTTACGTTACTCGAAGGCAAAGTTTAAATTGGGCAGTTACGGAGTAAACGCGGGTCTTGGTTTATTAAAGCTGCTTACAAACTCTCATTAGGCGTATTACAGATGATAATTGCTACAGTAAAGATTTTATTAAATCCGTATGTCTTTGAGTACGTATCTTAAAGTTGAAGAATAAAATAATTTGAATCGGAATTCTTAATTAAATAATGATTGATTAAAGATTAATATTTTATAATTGAAACATTATTTTGATTGGAATTAATTATATATAATTTTAGGTTTTTCAATTATTTTCAATATGGTGTTTCGATTTTAAATTTTATAATAAAAAAATACAAAATTAAAAATCGAAAAATTAAAGTGATTTTAAGGGATATGTTGAGACAAACAGAATTGCAAAGTATAGCTGACAATAAAAAAACGTGAAGTACATTGCAATGAATATGCAAAAAAACTTAAATAATCAATGTTTTTAGAAAAAATTGATATAAGAAATGCTTGTCTAAGAGTACCTAATCTGTGCAACGTAATTAAGCAAAAAATATTTTCTTATAACATCAATTACAAAAGATGGAGTGCGTAACTTAAAGTTATATAATGTGGTATTAAAATGGAATTAGGGTCTGGCAAAAATATTTTGCTGTGGATTAATGGCTGGCAGAAATACCGTGGGTGTGTTAGTCGTTTCGAATCTAACTGTTAATTAGCTAAAGTGCTTCTATTTTCTTTTAAACACAAATTTCTTGATGTTTGTTTAATGTAGGTATTATAAAAGTTAAAACGATTATGGTTCATGTAAGGTCTTCTAACACTGACTTATAAAACTAGTAGCATCGTTAAACTAATTAAAACAAAAAACCCGATTGCTCAAATCGAATTTTGTTCATAACGTTAATATTTAATCTAACGCTCATATGAGTTTTTATCAAAATAGTCAAGAGAATCTCTTATAATATATATATTTTTAAAATGGTCTATTTATTAGCTTTCATTTGATAACCAAATTGTCGTAATACTAAAAAAATGGTCCCTTCCCGTTTTTTTTTTGTCTATTTCCAGGCACCATTTTTAAAAAATATAGAGCCTATGTCACTCTGCACACTGAGACGATTCTAATGATATGTCAATCCGTCAAGACGTTTGGGCTGCAGTGCAAAGAAATGGACATACATACAAACATACATACAAACATTCATACATACACACATATATACATACATACGCTTGAAAAACATTACCCTCCTTCTGACGCAGTAGGGTAATGAAGTAGTTATTGCGTTACGGTGGAAGGGTGAAGACGCATGACTTACCAGGTGGTAGATCCAATGTAGTTCGACCGGGGTAGTACCACTGCCACACCTATTTCTAGCGTGAAGCAGTTCTAGCGTTTCGGTAGAAGGGTGTGGTTGCCGGCTCACTTTTATATGAG
>DWNE01001017.1:0-24035 GCA_018249875.1 Cecropterus toxeus | reverse complement strand
TGGTCGCCTCATATAAAAGTGAGCCGGCAACCACACCCTTCCAACGAAACGCAAGAACTGCTTCACGCTAGAAATAAGTGTGGCGGTCCCCGGTCGAACTACATTGGTTCTACCATCTGGTGTCTTTCCAGTAGAGACATATGTAGGTCCTATATGTGTGCTGCTAAGCTAAGCTAAGGAAGGGAAGAAAAGCTAAGGTTAAGGATGTGTGTCAACATGACCAACTGAATTGCTAGATTTTATTGTTTAGTATATATAGCTCGTAGCTAAGCTATGATTTCAGCATGTAAGGATTTGCACTTAAATCGCTACTGATGTAGCTAAAGAATGATCATAACACGTGAATCATCATAACACTAATTCGTTCAGCTTAGCTTCGGCTACCTCCCATACCTCTAAACCGACCCCACACGTATCTGGTGGGTAAGCACCCTAAGTATATAGTTTCCAGATGCAACATTTGGTGCAGAGATGCAAGTTGTTATAATTGCAGTACACGGACGACACCCGATGGACATAACAGAGGCTATATAGAAAGGACATAAACTTTTATTTTTAAACTGTGTATGAGTTTCTGTAAACAATGATCTTTTATATTTCACAACACGACTGTGGTATTCGATAATAAATAGAGACATACCAAATACTGTGGTATTCGATGATAAATAGAGACATACCAAATACTTCCGGATCTATTAATGTAAAATAGAAACTTTCTAATGCATTTGCATCTCAATTTTACATGTACATATAATTTACCTGTATGTATATATAAATTTGGCCAATAAAAGAACATATGCAAAATAAATTTTCTGAAATCTTAAATAAAATAAAATCTTTTGGAAACTTTCAGTATAGTAAGTAAAAAATCCGTCGTTACATTTAAACAAGGTCAACATTACGTAATCATTGTGTTGTCAAGCATAAAAGCAGCAAATACGTGGATTTGAAATTTTCTATTAGCACAATAAACTCAAAATTTTAGTAAATTCAGTTATAAATTACGGTGTCACATTTAAACTACGTCGACAGCATCGTGTCGTCAAGTGTAAAAGCAGCAAAGAGGTCGAGATCGTTAGGACGACGCGTGGTGTCGAGTGGCGCCCAACGCGGGCCCTCGTGACCTTCTTACGGCTCGTTGTTGCCGTTCTCTGAAATGCGCCATTTGGATACGGGTTATGTAAATTTCAATTTAGAGGCCAAACTCTAGTGCAAAATGCAAATAAATAAAGGTTTACTAAGCAACATACAATTATTTTTTTATCATTTCATTTTTAAATCGTATTACATCAGTGTAGCAATGCTGTGTTTTGGTTCAAAGGGCATGGTAAGGGGCGAAACGTAGTATAGAGTTCCAACTTAGGCCTCACTTCTGCGACTAGCAACGCATTTGAGTCTCATCTTACTATCCCTCTATATAATATTAATAAAATGTTATTAGAAGTGACTAGCGACTCGTGTGCTGTTCAACGAAACAAATCAAGTTTAATTTGAACACAACACATCCAACATTTGGAAATTCCTTTATTCCCAGTGCAGAGATTTCAATCACGTGCCAGATTTACAATTGTAACTCACACAGTGAATTTTTATAGTCAGTTGAGGCACCATTCGCGCGCAGTCGTGTGTTCACGCCCGATAGCGGTGTATTTACATGCGAATATCTGTTTGTGCTGATCATTGGTGTGTAACGCACATTAGTAACACGCGAAAAATAAAAATATACATTTGGTTAAATCGAAAATTATATATTTAACAAAAATTTTATGTAAAAATGTTGCTTTGAAACTGTGTAGACTTCGCTGTATGGTATTGCTAATATAGTAATGTCAATTTTAATGTAATAAATTATATATACGAACGGCACTCACTATTTAAGGTTTTGTTACGCATTGTAGTCGTTAAACAAAAACATCATTTGTTCCTTCAAGCCAGATTTAAACGAATAGACGTTCATGTATATTTAGCACGTAAAGTAGTCGAAACATATAAGCTAGATCCATAATCTCTTTAAAAAACCGACAACTAACACCTATCTAATACAAAATCGAGGAAGTAATATAACGTTCTAACGGCTAACAACATCTCAAGTGCGGCACGTGGACCTCCGGGACGCTGCAGTTGCATTATTCAGCGAGCTCGGCGGTAACGAGCGGACGGTCCACGTCTGGAACGTTCCTGTTGCTCTTTCACGAGATATTGCTATAAAACTTGAAACTATCGCTGCGATAAGATAATGATTTTTACTTTAGTTTTACGTAACTGAAGTAGCAGGCGAGAAAACAGTTATTCTGCCGCGGTATGGGTGGCGCATTGGTACTTTCGTAACAAACATCAACCTTACTGGCGGGGGGGAAACCTTAGTCCCAGCCTTGTAATTCACCTTAAAATGTGTTTTTGTTTGATTTAACGTTGTATATTGGGTGTTTCACATATTGTCAGGTACAATTTTTAACCCGATGGGTTATTTTCATCATGTTACTTATTCTTCATCAACTACCGGATGGAAAGTCAAACTTTAAGTACTAAAGATATAACAGAAAACACAGTTAGAGAGGAAAGGCACCCAATCGCCTGCGTCGACATCAATATACACAAAAGCGTTATCGAAACGAGATATTTATGAGTTGCCTACATGTTATGTTTATGTATAAATATATAAATGTACGTTAATACGCTAGAGATGCCCTCCTTTGTGTTAACGACGAACAATATTTACACTGATTCTCCCCGCCCGCCACCCTCGGGATGTTTATCGTATATTACTCAAAGAGAATATGATAATACAGTACTGATCCATATTGTAAGTTGTCTGTAATACAATAAAAATGTTTGATGTTATGTTTAGGCATAAATGAATAAAATAAACGTTTCAATCATATTGTAATCTCTAAATTATTTCTCAAACAAACTTAGTTGTCTTTGTATGATTTTACATTTGATTCCACTACAGTTCATCCAGGGTTATAGTAAATTGTGTGATCACATCAGGCATTCACATGGAAATGATAAGCTATTTTAAATATACCAAAGTTACTGTCTTGAATATTAGTGATATTTCATGATTTCATTATTCCGAAAGTGACAAGATGTCTGATAACGATAAGGTGTCTATAGGTAATTTACTTCTAAACATCCTTTTAAATCTTCACTTAAAAATGTGTAAATGGACATTACCGTCATTTTCCAGATATTTGCATAACGCCACAATATGAAAAACATAGATAAATTATACATGGAAATCAAGGAAAGCTTATCCGATGTGATTTTGGGACTCTTTGCGTTTTAACTATTTGCACTTTTGTCTTAGTACGATTCGAATAGGTATTTCATACTCATAACGTTTTATAAGCGTTTTGTCCTTTTTGCATTTGACATAATCTAACCCTATTGAGTCAGATGTTTATATGTTAGAAACAATTTCAAATCACGAAAATATATGTATAGTTCGTGTAAAAATTGAAAAAAAAAAAACGCCCACTAAAGATCTTTGCTCTTAGAAGGCATTCCGCGTAAAATTCCGTTAGCTAATAAATTTTAAATAACATCCAACACAGTACTCGCGTGCCGCTCATAATTCTGCCGGCGTTTTAATACGACAGCCGCGGGTTCCGCCTCGCTGCGGACCGCGCTCGCCCGCTCGACACGTTTTAAAGTTCAAGTGCATCGCTTGCTTGGCATTTGCTAGCCTTTAAAATATTTTCAGAGAACCTATATACGTTCATAATAATTTCAAATATTTTGGTTGTAGTTTTCTTCGTAACTAGCCATTGTGGATTATGTCCGCTTGCGCCTTTTGTAAACATCTTGATTTATCTAAAAAGACAGGACTGTTTCCGCCGTCGCGTGGTCTCCTAAACTCCTTTAATCGTTTGTACAATTTGCATTGTTTACCTCTGAAGGCGACACTCTTCCCGCCAATAGATCTGCTCCAATGTGGATTGACCAGAAGCAACGATTGAGTATAAAGCATATTTGCTCACTATCAGTCACCGATTCAAAATCCGTAACCCGTCCGTGTTCCATTTTGTTTAAAGTGGAAACTCGATTCGCTTATACGACAATGAAAGGAGTTTTCAGTAAAACTCGAGCGAGCGCAGGTACCTCATAGCTCACTTGTAATTTTATACTATTTTCGATCCGCCTAAAAGTTCATCTAAAAGATCATCTTGTGCCTTTAAATTACCTGTAATTAAAATCTGCTACGAAAAATGAGTCTGTCAGTTTGTAAAATAACATTCTTTCGTCTTACTAATATTATAAAGGCGAAAGTTTGTGAGTATGTAATTTGGCTGAAATTTGGCACGGACGTAGTTTATGGCTTAGATTAATACCACGGTAATAGTATGATACTATTACCGTGTTAATACGTAGAATACTTATTACAGTGACAAACGTGAAAGCGGACGGAGTCGCGGGAATGAGCTAGTAGCTTACGTATTTGCTTACGTAACATTGCTCGGCTGCTTATGCAGTCGAAGACGGCAGGTAACGGGGGCAATTAGATACTGGGGTTTACTGAAGTAGCACTACGAGCCGTTTCGCCCCTCTTGGCTCTGACCGGGAAGCCGACGGATTGTAGTATTTGCTAAGTATGGTAAGCCGTTAACAATTTGCATTATTTAACTATAAGTGAAGTTCATACTTATGGCGCGTTTATGACCGTAGGCAAAACATATAGTTATGATAATGTGTATTTAAAAAAATCATGTTTACGATACTATGTAGTAGCCATTCGTGATCAGATATATAAAAGTAATAATTACCTATATTATATTTATCAGAAGTAGAATTCGTACAGGTTGACGGGAAACACTTACACTAGGTTCTAACGTGAGCATTTCATTTTTAAAATATAAACAGAACCATTATGACATATAATTAGTTACAAACGCAAAATCAAGCAGTTATTCTACATCAGTACCGGAAGTAGTCTACATATGGATATGTTACACCTACATATATACATAATGACGTCGTTTCCGACAAATATTCCAAATCTACTATTGTACTCCGATTTCGGGCATGTCCACCGATCTCTGGGATTGTTTATAACTTTCTACAAAAGGCTCAAAAATTTGTAAATTTTATTATCCAAATTCTCGTCGTTATGTATGAAGTAGAAGCGATACATTAATATTTCTTAAGCACCAATTGCGTTTAATACATACGTCTCGAGTATTGAAACTATCAAAGTTCTAATTTTACAGATATCATTTCTTTAGTACCAAAACTTCTACTACAGCTTACGGATATCTAAAATACTTTCATGTCGTTAAAATGATTTAATAGGGCAGTTTCTCATACATCGTTTAGTGATCCATCAACAATCTCAGCGTTACGTGACTCTATAGCGATGTAGTGACTTATATCAAATCTCTCGTCGTCGTCATATTGCGTTGCGGCGCCGTTCTCGGGTTCGTTTGCATTCCGCACCGCACTTCGCCGGTAATTAATGTACTCGTATATCTTCAAACGAGCTTCACAAATCAAACATCTCAAGAATGCAGCGTATACCATCGGCCTATATTTGCATCTATTTGATACATCTATCTATCACAGATGCGTTGCTACTCCCGAGGACGAGATGGTCGTCTCATATAAAAGTGAGCTGGAAATCACACCCTTCCAACGAAACGGAAGAACTGCTTTGCGCTAGAAATAGGTGTGGCGGTGGTACTTCCCCGGTGAAACTACATTGGTTCTACCACCTGGCAAGTACCACCTGGTAGTTATGTAAATGATAATGAATCTATGAGTATGTACTTGGAATATATGTCACTTAGAATACCCTGATCCTAGTGGAAGATCCTAGTGTGAGGTGACATGAGGATGATGTTTTCTATACTCATAGCCTATGAGTATAGAAAACATCATCCTCATGTCGTTGCATCAAACAACAATCTATAAAATATTTAATTGCTATTGTCTATTTTCTGCGGCACATGTGTACACGCTATTTGTTCCTACACTTTGTAATACAATACAATTACAATTTTATATTGCTTCTTCTATACGAAGTTAGACATATAGAATTCACACCCGTCGGAAATTATACCACTGGATTAGATAATACGGAGTCAGGGAAGGAAATAGGAAAATTATCTAAGATTTATCACTGAGGTGGATTGCAATCTTCTTGGCTATTTCAATGATATAAAATAGCGATAGCAAAATATTAAAATATGTTCACTTTCATAGTATCTAACATTGAATTAGTACATTGCCGCGTCGTAGCTAGGAAAATATTCATGTAACAATGGTAAAATTAATAGTGAACAGCAGGCAGCATACCGCCGCAAGCATACCTATATATGCGTTATTAATTGAGTCAATACACGAGTGATCATGTAGAAAGTCGCCTCCTGATGCCAGTGATTGTTGCCGGGAATCACGATTCTAACTTGTACTAAAGCTCCTCACTATGTTTTTTTATTAAATCGAAGTAGCAAACGAGCATGGAGTCCGACTGTTATTAAGTGGTCACTGCCGCCCATGGACATTCGTGAGCAACTTCATATAGAATAAGGGTTCTAACTGAAGTCTATCACATATGCGTTGCTACTCCCGAGGACTAAGATGGTCGCCTCATATATAAGTGAGCCAGCAACCACACCCTTCCAGCGAAACGCAAGAACTGCTTCAAGTTAGAAATAGGTGCAGCGGTGGTACCTTCACTGGTTCTACTACCTGGTAAATCATATGATTAATGTTCACTGTCGCTTGATAATCTCGATATGATGATGCTTCCCTCTGCTTGCCGTAAACATTATGGAAACTCATATATTACATTTCTACGCTTTTGTTTACACACTGATATGGCAATTTGTTAGGGGATGCGCCCCCGCGTGTCGGAAGCGCTGTGTATCAACATGTTTACGTTCCGACCGATATGTTTACAAGCTGCCGTGTCTAATCTAAAAGAAACATCTATATCTAAACATCTATATGATCACTATATGATCAATATAATATCCACGCGCGACTTTATTAACGTCAACTTGGATTAGATCAAAATAAAGACAAAATCTCAAGACAAAATTTCTCGGAAATGCCAAATTTCACAGTGATCGGTGAAAAAGGATTGGGGTTAAAAATCCATTTATACGATTATGAAAACACATGGTTTTCATAACTTTCAATACATGTTGACATACAGTCGACTCGCGATTCGGATAGGACACAGGACACCACAGTGGTCTGACACGAAGTGGGTTCCGGCAGTTTAGATTTTGTTCTGTGTCTGGGTGTTTGTGTATTCGTCTAAGTGTGTCTATGGTACCCACTACACAGGAGTAAAATCGTAGTGTGGGGCTATGAGTGTAGAAAGACTATGAAATATTTCAAAAGTAAAACAAAAGGACTTCAAAACAAACAATGCATTGAGACATACCACAAAATTTTTGTTAAAAATGACTACCACAAACAACTCCCTAATTTCTTTTAAAGACTTTTGCATGAAACTGACAGTAACATTAAGTAGGCAGTGAAGAGGTCTAGAAATTAACAAGAAATACAGCCCGCCTTCGTCGGAGCCGCCGCGGGCCCCGGCCGCCCCTTGCGAAGTATTAAACTTTTGAACTTCGGGTTCCCTAACTTCGCTCGCAATGTCAAATAAATATAACGCTGCGTTATCATACTCGAATTAAATATAATCAATAATACAAATGGTGTAGTTATTATTTGCTTGCAGTAAAGATCTTGGGGATATTGTAAGGTCATCATAATTAGAGATGAGCCGAGTATTGATGAGTATTCAGCGGAGTAGTTCTGTTTATGTGACCGAGTATTTAATTAGAATAAAGTGGTATATATAGGTGAAAATTTTTTGAGCCGTTTTATGTAGATAATGGTATGGAACTCTTCGTGCGTGAGTTCGATTCGCACTTGGCCGGTTTTTATTACATGCATGGACTATCTTTTTAGGGTTGGATTATGAACTACGCTTTCCAACTTCCATTACAACAAAAGTCATATCTATTATTAATTCGTGAACATATTACGATAGTAAGTGGGTCATAAAATATTTAGTGGGTCATGTTATTAATACAAACAATATTAATAACTATGTAGATAGCTCATTAGTCCACCGGAAGCACTCTGCAAGACGCATCAAATTACTATTTCCCTTATATATTAATGGAGCCCCATGTAAACAAAAATAGAAGGTATGGACAGTTCAAGGACTATTATGTGATAATAAAAAAATTAAACTAATTCATGATTTTATTATACAGCTGATTTATGAATTAATGACGCTTTCGAGCTTTTTATTTATTTCTTGCAACGACGTGAACTGTAAACACTGAATGAAGACATGTCGCTACATTAAGGACTAAGTTTTAATACTTTTCCAAGTCACGCCGCCAGTGCCTGACGAGTGCCAGAGTGCCACTTGCCAAATTCTTTTGAAGTGTATTGCTTCGCAGCAAATTCCTGGTGCTTGTTTGTCGTCGTTGAATTCCGAAGTAATTTTTAAACGTTTAAAAGTTATGTACTTTTAAACGTTTAAAAATTACTAATCAAGTACCTATAATCATTTTTATATTTTTCTATAGAATATATTGACAGATACGACAGAGCTGTTTTTTTTTATTTATAATATGGAAATAGCAAACGAGTAAGCAATCCTCCATAAATAGCCACTGCCGACCATGGAAATCTGTAATCAACCCCAGATAAGATTAGATCTCATCTGTGGTTAACCACAGTTCCGTTACTACCCCTGAGGACTAAGTTTGAATGCCTCCGATGAGTATATAAGGTAGTGTTAGTAAGTATAAATAAATAAGAGCACATTATATAAAAAATATTATTTTGTCTGTCATGGCGCGCATCTGTCACGTGCTATGTCTGTGAGTCCACAGTTATTACATTATTACACAGATACTATACACGGCTCACCAATACTTGAGCCCGTGAGGGGCGCCGCGCTAGGGGGTACTGGTGCGTTCCACTGGATATCCCGGAGTCCCCTGCAAGCGCTGAGGAAGGCCACCGAGGGGGTTTTAGTGGGTAAAAAATTCACATAACCCGGAGTCTCTCTCAAGGCTTCGGTGTACCTATAGAAGGTTTCCCCCCCCCCCGTCACAAAAAAGGTACTTACTATACACGGTATGATAAAACCCACAACTGACCTTTTTTCAACTTCAACTATTCCTTCACGCTGTTTTATTTTAGGACACGACGTGTAGATTTTTTTATTCACAAAGTCAAATATTTTCTCAATTTTTTTGTCACAAAATTTTGTATTATTAAGCTTTCTTGATATCAAGCCATCAAATTTATTTTAATTATAACGTCATTATATATATTTTGTCAATTTTGTTGCGTTGTAAATTTACGAGACTGTTTTGTCAGGCGACCTTATCAGGCGAACTAAATGTATTTATACACTTTAATATTTCATAATAAAGTTTAAAAAAATGTTATTTTCCATACTTGTAGTTTTTTTAGATTTGTGAGCATACGAGTATATTACCTATTATCTTATTTATAAGAGAGGCTGTTACAATAACCACATATATTTCATATTCATTTAATGAACTAAGAGCACAATATAAAGATTTTAAGAAAAAATCCAGTATTTTCGATGCTTGTGAAGTAATGACCCCAATATCGGAAAATTGATTTCTAAGATATTGATGTCATTTTGGTAGTTGGTTCCGCCCTCCACCATTCATATCGCCGATCGTTGCTGACGGGAATGTTTGGGCGGCTGCCAACCGCAAAGAATTGACGCTCTTTATATGCACTTCTAGCTATTATTAGCATCTCGTTTATTATTGAATTTCCTAAAATAATGCACCTATATTTAGATAGATATGTTTTTTGTATTTACTGCACTATATTTCTTTGTTATTTTTATAGTGTGATTATGTTACGGAACGTGCAAACGAGTGAATCACTTATTAAGTAAACTCGGCTGCCCATGAATAACAGAAATATTGTTACTCTAAGATTAGAGGTAAGGTTAAGAGTACCAAGCCGAAATACCTTATACTAACTATACATTTGGAACAAGAACAAAAACTACTACTGTTATAAAGTATAAAAGTGTATAAAGTATAAATAGTATAGAAAGTATAAATAGTGAAGAATCTAGTTTTACTTAAAGTAGATTCTTCACTAAACACTTTTTGAACATCAACAACCTACCATTAGGTAAATATCACCATTTCATTAAGTAACATTTCGTTTACGGCTGAAGGAACTCTATCATAGTTCAATGTGCTTCACGCTCAGATTTATTAACAACACGAGTAATAAATAATTTACTCTTGGGATTTCCCAATCAAGATCCAATATATTCACTAATTGCATCCTTGCAACCGTACCTTGCTGGCTACCAATACACCGCTGTCCCATTACGGATGCAAACAATATTCTCCGGGGACCGCCGTCGCGTGATCGCAATAAAACTGAATAAATCACCTCAATTTAGTTGCAATTTGTATTGGATTTATGGTAAAATATGCGAATATAGATTATGTAGAAGAAAGCACCTACATCCCACGGGAACTTATAAAGAGGTATTTATTTGCAAATTGCATGTTGTACATATAAATAGAATAATGTAGTTGCATCAGTTCAAATGAGTACATAGTCGTTATTTAATTATTATTACCCTATGCTGATAGATGTAAATTTCGGCTTTCCACGCGAGGTTTCTGGGGTTGAAAACGGAGGCACGATACTCTTATTATTCAATGCAATCGCTATGTTTGGCTTAAAAGTTTTGTAAGCAAACCTAGACACCTGAAAGTTTTTGAAAGAGTTCTCACCTGTAACAAAAGTGTACCTTTTCGCTTATATGAACTATGGCGACTTCTTATCGGAAAAGAGGAACATCGCCTCGAACTAGCATTTTTTTCTTCGTCGTGGGTGCCATTCACATACAGATATACAAATTCATAAAACCCAGACCCAAGTCAGGAATCTAAGTTCATCATTCAGATTATTTGTTTGGCCGGTGATCTAATCCTCAGCCTATTACGCGTGAGAACGGTATGGTGACCGCTCCGGCACGCAGGTCATCGTTTCGCTCAATGAAAAAAAAAGGATAAGATTGATATTTATTTGAAATAAACTAGATTTGAAAGTAAGAGGAATATTGTATAAGACTATACGCATTTAATTTTAATCAAATTGTACAGAATAAGTCTAGGATAAGACAAGAATTACACGTACAGACATAAATCTGACGTAAATGTTACGATATATATTCTCAGAACATGTTCCCGAATTCAACGTTAGAATAAATCTTACATAATCGTACAGGACGCGACAAGAGGAGTCGACAAATCCACTCTAGAGCGAGTATTTGGTAACAAAATGTCTATTGTGGCCTTTTCGCCAAGTGCATTCGGCGGAGAAATTGAGTTCCGGTCTATTTCCGGCCACAAGATAGGTTTGAGACTTTTTTTTCTTGTATTTCTAAGCATTTTTGTGTAAAAAGCGTTACCTTGCATACTATTCGTTACAATAACGGTAATTTTTAGTCAATCCATCGAAGCCACGACGATACACCGGAGATTTTATTTAGGCATCTAGACAATCACAATACTAATAAACACGCCTATTTCTAGCGTTGAACAGTCTTCTGCTTAAGTGGAATGAATTAATATAATAAATATGCCCTTTATATACCTACTTTCAAATTGATAAAATAAATCTATTATCATCTTAGTTAATCCAAACCGGTGGTAGTGTAAGAAAAATATATTGTAATTACAATTTTGAAGCGCTCGTGTAGGGCGTACAAAATAAAGACAATTCAGTTCATTTCATTTCAATAAGGTTTACATATAGTATCTTAATAGATCGTTTTGCGATCATTCCAATTAGTTTTCTTACGTGAAATGTGTGGTATTAATGATCTCTAAGTATACCATTGTCCCGCCATCATCAGTCCGCATCGTATCGCCTCATTAGAGCACCCTCGACCCGTTTCCTGCGGGTCGCCTTGTACTCGCGTAGTTACGAAGGGTCAGTTTCTACTTCTATTTACGTATATCCTCAATTACATAATATTAGGTAACATATAGCTCGTTTATTGTCACTTGATTCCTATAATAGGAAATAAAAGATAAGCTCACCGAATTAATAAACGAGTTAGATAAGATTAGGCCACAATGCATAGATGATAATAATATTTGGGGCATTTATGTTACACATTGTAACACAAATGCCCCAAATATTAACATAAATGATCGCTATATAAAATTTAATTAAAATTACATTAATTTTACAGATGTTGTTAATGTACATACATAATATAAATTCTCTATTGCTCTTAATTATAACCTAACGAATTAACGTAACGAATCTGAGCCAATGTAACACTGTTAATAAAAAATAGCAAGGAATAACAAAAATAAAGAAGAAATACGAAAAGTCTCCATCTGTACAACGCAGGATAAGACTGACTGACATATATAAATCATCTTATTGCAATTGTGGCTTCACTGAGCTCTAGCTCGAGCTCCCCTTGAAGATATCGAAAAGACGTGAACACATTGTAAATTTGTTTATGATATAAAAGTATTAAAATTATTTTAAAATATACTTAAAAACTCTAACACATCGTAAATGAACGGTTATTGTTTACGAATAAAAGTAGGTTTACGAATAAAAACGCCTTCAGATCGATTATTATTACTGACCACGGCCAGTGTAAACATTCCCTTGTTTATTTACATAGAATTAACTCAACCTGGAGGCAACCTAAAACAACAAAGTATTACGAAAAGCATTAAAACTGAAATAGCACAATCTCGTTATTCAGTCGACCTTCGTCGGGCGTAACCAGCGCCAGTAAACAGGATCCAAACGCATGAATAATCGAGACATGCTCCAAACAAACAATATCGCTTATTTATTTGAATAAATAAACGTAGGTGGGTCTAAGGTTCGAGCTTTATCTTTAAACCAGCCCTTCTGCGCGTTTCCGCACAAATACCTCATATTGGTGTTAGGTTAATAAACTCGTAGATATTTTCCCGGAAAAATGGATCATCCGACATGTAAAATCATCGTCTATGTACACTTCAGTTCGTATAGACACACGACAAAATTATAACGTGGGAGATCTATATAACTTACATATGACTATTTCTGATATATACCAATGTTGTTAAAATTACTATTCTAAAAGAAACCGCTTCAAACTGTGATTTGAAAAATCATGTATCTCAATTAAAACACGAGTATTAAAGCTACGCCGTAGCCGTACGCCGTAGAAGACGCGTAACTGCTACGGCTACGCAAATAAACAATGTACATTACAAGGTATGACAGAAAACGTAAACGTGATATGTACGTTATATATGGGCGAAAACCTAATCAATGATTATTTTGAGTAAACGTATTCAACTCGTAGTAAGGGCACAGATCAATAAATTTACGCGATTATACAGTATTTTAATTGTATCCTGCTTCATAGAATTGCCGTAATTATTCAATACATCCAAAGTTCTAGAATTTATTAATAAATGCAATTCACACCATAAGCGTAAAATGAAACGACCATAAGCTATCTTAAATTCATGCCATGGAACTGACAGAAACAAAATATAACGAATTCTTAAATCTAAGAATCTTGTGTACTGAGTTTTGAATAATACGTAAGAAAATATGTCAGCGCAAATCACTTATTTCTTTAATAAGAGATAAGAAGCCCATGTCGTTTTCGCTAAACATAAAAGCTGTCGTTAGCGAGCGAAAAGATTTTTAATCTAACGATAACAAATGAACGAATAAAGGGAATGTCAGCGAAACAATCGTGCGTCTGTAAAGGGTAGTACTGGAATTATTTCATTACGCGAACAAGCGATGCTATTACGGAGGACGGGACGTCTACGATGTTCTAATCCGTGTTCCTGATGGCGAGATATCGCCAATTTCACTTCAATCAACTGAGCAATGCACCAATTATATTATTTATAATTATATGTTCTTTTTTTATAAGATTGAAGTAGCAAACGCGCATGCGGTCCACGATAAATGGTTTCTGCCGCCCATTGATATCTGTAAGCAACTTCATATAGAACAGCGATTCTATCTAAAGTAAATCACAGATGCATTGCTACTCCCGACGACTGAGATGGTTGCTTCATAAGAAAGTGTAACCGGCAACCACATTCTTATTCTTCATTTTAGCGAAACGCGAAAACTGCTTCATGTTAAACATATTCGTATGTGTGGCGTTGATACTTAAGCTAAGGCTTCCAAGATTATGTTCATACATATGTTATGTTTATTACGTTCATACGAGTAACGCTGTATATATATTTATATGTATACACTTTTAAACCACTCACCTTTTGATCACTGAATATAGACATAGGAACAATCAACTTAATTTCGTCTCTCTTACCATTTAGTTGATGATCAGCTGATTTGTCCTTCCATTAGAGAAATGTAGGCACCAAGGCGCTTTAACTGCCTTTAACTTCTAGGATATCCCACGTTCAGATAAATTTGCATTGAAAACAGATTCGTATCAACAGCTGGCGGGCATACTAAGGTTAATTGACCACCAATAGAGAGTAAAGGTCTATGATTGTCAAATTTTCCCCTCACATCATTTCTTCATCGTTTAATCATAGCTCTTCTTTCTTGTAACAGAAAATAGTAACGATAGTAACAAGCGGACTTCCTGTCTTACTTTGGTTGTACTGATAGATAAAGAATGTGTGAAACTATATATTTCTCACTATGTGTATAAAAATGTTGTATCGACTTTAAAAAAAACCCTTTGTAAACTTCTGTCTTTAAACTTAAGATATATGTAAAGAAAAAGACGGCAAAAGTCAAAGAAAATATAAATATGTTAAACATTATAAAGGACGAAACTTATCTAATTTTCATATATTTAACTTCTGTAACTAACAGCGGCTTTGGTACGTGTATAAAAAGATAAAACAAACTTTAATAACAATTTTCACATTCAATAAGCATTTAGCTCTGCCGCAGACGTTTAGTGTCGCTAGTCCCTCGGTTTTAGGAGAAAATTGTTTAATCCGAGCCATTCATCAGCGGAGCTTTGTCAAAAACAATAATTGATCCGAGCCGGCCACAAAAGCGACGAACGAGCTTGACGATTCCGAGGAAAATAAATGATTCTTGAAGACTTTTCGTCTGAATCCAATTAGTTTTTTCTGTTTAGATAGTAATTAAAGATGGAGGATACAACATTATGTGACAGGAAAATGGACGGGTCTATCTAAGGCGTGAAATGAAATTCATATATAGTCGTCAGTTATGCCTGTTACAAATATCTTTCGCGTTTTATAACAACGTTCTTTGTTTGAATAAAATGTAAAGTTTAAACCTACCAAAACTGTTTATAAATATATTTCGTCTTGCATATTGCGTTCCTATTGCTTATGCAACACAAAACGTTGCTTTCTAAGTTCCCACGACGAGTGCCGCAGAACAGGGAACATTCGCAATATTGCTGCACTTGTAGCCGGTTGCGGACTTCATTTACATTTTGCCCACAATTTAACTCAATTCGACATATGGGGCGCAGCGAGATGAACAATAGTAACATAATGCTAATTTTGCTAATTTCTTATTTTAACCAACTTCCCAAAAAAAAGAGGTTATGGTTATGTGTATATCCGAATTAACCTTTTAGTGACATAGAAGTCGGTTGTATTATTTATTAAAAAATATTCTACTAATTTCTCTGTGAAATTATAAGTAAATAATTTAGCATAGAAAACCTTTATACATTATTAAAGATCACACGGCACAGTAAAATCCAGTAAATATATATTTGCATGTTCTATCACTTTTTACTTAATATCTCTACTTACATAAGAAATTACAGGTCGCTTAGGTCGCTATTGGTTACCTGAAACAAATAACAATTTGTAAATATACCGAGAACACATACTACAATTACAATTTATTAATTTAATTTAAAATAAGCCTTCATTTAAACCCAAAAATATAAAAACAGGTTATTATTTAAGATCCACTACACCAAATTTTAAACTGTATACACTTTTGAACTACAATAATATTTGTAGTTTGTCTCAAAACCTTCAAGCCTCAGAGCCGTTTCTTAAATAATACGAATTGTTTGAACAGTATAACTATAAAGTACCAGGTTGTTATTTACACGTACCTCTCCCGCTTCTATCTCTAAAACAGACGATTTGCAAGTAGACCATAGGAGACTAATTAGCGGACTAATATTATTTAGTTCGAAGGTGTTCTGCCCAGTTTCAAGAACCAAAATTAAACAAAACGTATTTAAATACAAAGAACACAGCGTAACAAACAAAGTAATATTAAACAAATAAATATAAATTGTAACTGCCAATTTTGTACTTCCATTACATAACAATGTATCCCATGCCACGTCCCGAAATTAATCACCCATTACACTCATAATGAAAAGAGGTAAGCCTTCGCCTTTTCCGAGTTGGGGGATCTCCGTATCCAGTTTTATTAATATAAGTTAATAACGTTTCCTCAAAATAATCATTGTTAAAGTTTTTTTTTATTTACGTTTCATATTTACATACTGTTTAACAGGCAATTTACCTACTTAGCAATGACGGGCCGAAACAAAATATTGTTTTTAAGAACCATACAAACACGTACTCAATGCAAAACCATGTGTTATAAAAGGGTTGCTGAAAAAGTTCGTCACACATGGACGTTAGGACTTCTTGCATAAGAAACTGCGTCGCGGGACTAAGTTTCGGATTATAATATCCAAAGCCTCATAAAGTGGGAGATAAATTTTCCACTTCCGCCGCCCACGCGGTTCGTGAGCTTGATATATATGATATCGGTCGCCGCGCTTCATAATTCAATCGAAATATCCGTATTCCTTCACTAGGCGAAGTTGTAGATGTTTGCGTGGAATAGCTCACAGATTTTGTAACGAGATATGCTGTAGACATTGTTTTGAAATAAACAACAGTACAGACAGGAAAGTGATTTACTAAATGTATATATTTTACTAAGATTGTATATACAGAATAGTGGAATTTATATTTGCTTCGCGTTCATTATTCGTGATGTGTTTAGATGTGTAAGCAACAACGTAAAAGCCTATAATTTGAATAGGATTATTTTATGTAAATTGAAGATGAAGAAGTTCTTCCGATAAATGGTAATCAAACAAACCGTCCATCATTCTTAATTTATTTTGGCACCTAAAATTATTCTAAAAGAGTATAAAAATTATATAATACAGACATAATTAAAAATTCTTAAAATTAGATACTAGCTCGCGTTCAAGGCTAGCCTGAACTTCGAATGAAGGCTATATATAATGCGACACAGGTGTACCAAATTACAGGGTACCTTAAGTACCAACTTAAATAGCTATTTACTTAACTGTCAGTTTTTGTTTTTCAATTTTACAAAATTGCATGCAATTTAGGAAAATTGAAAAACTGATATGCCTATAATTTTTTACAGTCACATCTATTCGCCCAGTGTAAGGATTATCTTATAGGAGTAGATAAAGGTTTATACTAATATTTTAATAATATGTCCTACGAAACGAGACGGTTATTTTAAAAAAGAAAAACACTTCCATTGAGTTTCGTTTGTATGCCGAGTCAATAAAAATGCAAGTGAAATGGATGCTGCTCTGACATTATATTAGAATGATCCGTTTATTAGTTTCATTTTTCTAATCTTTATACTAGCACACTCATATTTATATCTTACATCTAAGGATTTTGATCAAGTTGGTTTTATTAATTTTAGTTAAAAAAGACTTAACACCAAAACTCCGCATAAAAATTACCCTCAAAATAACATATTCAAGAACTTCTAGTGATCTTACCGTCTAACTTCCATAATTAGCATTAACATCACTGTTTTGTGGCTTTATTTCTCCGGTCACGAAGAGCACTAAACTTCAACAAATTACATAAATTTTTGTTAGAAACTTTTACAGACTTTTACTGCTAAAAGTAGAAAAGTAGTGAGGTTGTAAAGGATTTATCACGGGCCATTCCCACTTTATGTGGGTTGGTTGTCCCAAGTCCATTCCGTGGTAATTGGCCACTGCAGTCCCTTGATGTCTAAAAATATCTTAAAATTAAGGGAAAGAATTTCCAAAAGGAACGTAGAAGGGTAAGTATTACAAAGAAATATTTTAAATGAAGATCCAAATATGGGAAACATGGGAATTGAATGCAGTATACGTTGATGTTACATTCTAACATTTTTTTATTAGACTGAAGTAGCAAACGAGCATGCAGTTTACCTGATGGTAAGTGACATTTAGAACAGGGGTTCTATATGAAGTCGATCACAGATGCGTTGCTATTCCCGAGGATTGAGAGGGTCGCCTTATTTATGGAAATGCTGGCAACCACACCCTTCCAACGAAACACAAAAAACTGCTTCACGATAGTAATATGGCGGTGGAATTACAAGTGACATAAACCTTTAAATCAGAAATGATTTTATCTTTGAATGCTTCGTAAAAGTTGAAACGATTGTTATAAATAAAAATTAAGCCATGATTAGAAACAAGTTTTAAATCGTCATAGTTACTGAGGTATATTTTTGAAAATCTATTAGAATACGGGCAAATGTCTGCAATAAGTCTGGTACGCTTTCCGCCCTCGCTTGAAGAAATCATTGGTCACCGACGAACTTTTAATGAGAACAACCCGCGCTAAGAGTTCAACTTATTCTGCACATAGATTAATATGAAGGTTCGCTCAAAGATTGGAATATTGTTGCAAAATACATTTTCGAAGTTTGTTCTAATTTGAAAACTAAACGTGTACGAAATCATGAGCATGTTATGATTTATCGTACTAATGTATTTTCTCTCATGTGTACATGATATACGGCTTCCATTATAATCCTCGGAAGTGTAACTGTGATTGAAATAAGATTGAACTCTTATTTTATATGAAGTTGCTTTTAGATAACTTTGGGCGGCAGTGACCACTTACAAGGAGGACTGAAGGCTTCTTTGCTATTTTAATCTTATAAAAAATGTCCGTAGGATAGAAAAGTCAAAACTTATTTCCCAACAAAAAAAAATTATAAAAGTTTCATAAAATACGCATTACACTGAAAGAATATTCATACGTTTTATCAGTAAAAATTAACGATATTGCAATTCCGTGAACATTTATATCATTATTATGACGCTTAACAGCCTCGTGAGGACAAATTCACCTGAATTTACCGCAAAGTTAAAGTAATAAGTAAGATGTAGTAATAAATAATGAGTAATTACCAATAAATAAGAAAAAAGTATCTCAACGACCGATTCCGATATGTACGAGTCATACAAATGATCACCAAATGCGCTCATTGAACCCACAGATCACGTGCGGCAAGCGGATAGTGTCGCTTTTGGGAGTTATAATTCAAATCAAGCTAAGTGCTGCGCCGTGAACTAAATGAAAATTTCGCCAAAAGTACCCCCGGAAGGACATTGCTCAATACATAAATTGTTGGAGCACTTCACTGCTATCCGAAATGCAAGAGGACAAATGGGAGCTATAAATATGTGTACATACAATTTAGATGAACCATTGACGCTGAACATGGGTCAATTTAACTACATCAAATCAACAAATATCTTCCCCAAAGCGTAACTGTTCAAGTTTGTAACACAAAGAGACACATCATAGTGTTAATAACTGCAAATAATAGCTATATAATCTCAATAATAGCTATTTAATAGCTATATATATATAATCTTGCTAATAGTTGAGTATCGAATCTTGAAGTAGTTTGTAACTGTGTTGTAATAGTATTAGAAAGATAAAACTCATTTATCCTAACAGTTGTATCTGTAATTCTACTCATGTGCACCCGTATACAAACGTATGGTAATGACGTGAAATATTAAGGATAAAC
This sequence comes from Cecropterus toxeus, assembly GCA_018249875.1. Lineage (NCBI taxonomy): Eukaryota > Metazoa > Arthropoda > Insecta > Lepidoptera > Hesperiidae > Cecropterus > Cecropterus toxeus. Next base: position 4,166 of record DWNE01001017.1, on the reverse strand, counting down.
TGCCGCACTCATCCTGGGCGCAACACGCAAAACAATAACCATTTATTTGGCGCCCAAACTGAGCTCCAGGCAAATGAAACGGCCACCATTATACACCTACACGGGAACGTATATGTGATTACGTAAGCAAATACACGTTTTGCCAAATGCGCGAATGAATAAACATTGCAGAAACATGACAAGGAAAACAAATGGGAGAAACAGAGATAAGTAATAAGTGCAGGGATCCATTAGCCACGTCAAAACCAAGGTCTATATTAATCACATCACACTAGCTTTTGGTATCGATCACACTTGAAACTTTAATATCGGAGAGGAGCATAACATTCACTTTTATTACTTCATAAGGCGTTATATGAAAAGGAGATCGACTCTTTAAATTATTCAACGATTGATACTGATAAAAGAAACACTCAAAGCTCCCTCATAAATAAATGATCTTGTTCCCGAAATTAATGTTACGGGAATGTAAATGCTTATATTTACTTAGATTATTCCAAGAAAAAGCACTCCAGGTTTTTATATTTAAATATCTTAATTATGCTTATGGCTTACATTGAGACTCAGATTACACACAGAAAACACGTTTCATTATAATTATACATTCCTGTTTACTGCTGTACTTATAGCAACGTGTTCTTTTAATTTTTTATCTACTCAGAAATAAATATATTTTGGTTCTCTTTTTAATATTAATTCTAATTCTCGTCCAATATTAAACTATCAAAACCATTTATGTCTAGAGTTCATCACAATGACAATTACCAGTAGCTCAAAACGTGGTTACAACTCTTTAAATATATAATTAGAATGATGGAAAGTAACCTAAAATTGTAATGAGATTTGACGAGCACTCAACTGACGGTATTGAAACGAAATAAAATCTTGTGAAACAAACATTTCTTTGAAGATACACGAACATTTTTGCGATCATTTAGTTACCATAGCGACATACCCTGTATTTATGTTATAGTATTATTGTAATACAATATAAGAGGATGAAAAGATTATTATGAGAATAAAAAGATACATTCATCGGTACTTTGGCCAAATAATCCAATAAAAGAGACGGGTAATAACGAGGATCATAGAAACCGGACACGTTGATCCGGTCGCCGGTCTTACGACACCGCTGAGGATAAGCGTTTCTTAAGGAATAAGGTATTTTTAGTGATAATATTTTAGTAATATGAAAGAAACCCAACTTTTACGAAAATGTTATCAGCTTACATTTTTCACGAGTGAATTAACTAATCGTCAAATTTATACGTGATACAATTTCAAATAGCAAACTCAAAAAGCAAAAGAAGGTTGTTTAGTGATTGTTATTAATAACAATAATTAATAATCTATCCAATGTTTTGAAGGAGTCAAATGCGACAATTTTTGACTAGTAGATCGGAATGTCTCAATTTCAGTACTGCAGAAATTGATATAATTTATTTTATTGATTTATTATGAACTAGCTGGCTCCGCGTTTTACCCGCTACTATATATAAAAAATAAATAAACAGCGTGACGTTAGCCTATGGCCTTCATTAATAAATATTAATGAAGGCCAGGAAAAACTATTCAATACAAAAATACTTTTTACAATTCTACCAAAAAAACAAACTCTGAAGCTTTATTATATTAGTATAGATATCAGACGTAAGTTGATATGTTTAACCACTGTAATCAAACGTAGAAGCTTTGAGTCGTTATTAAAAGGTAAAAATGAATTTGGTGGTAATACTAAATCAGTTGAAATGTTTTGTCCTACCACCGTAATCCACTACGCCCCTCAACCATTGCGCACAGAAACATCAGTCATAAGGTTTATGCACTGCGGATAATTATGATTTAACTTGTTTATTGAAAGCGTAAATAGTTAAACATGAATATCAAAACATGAGATCTGTTCAGAAATAATCATTATTTTTATGAGTGCAAAATGGAGTATCTTTTTCTATTTTAAACTTTCCAATCTGGGTTTATACCAACCACATTCGTTGTTGAATGCGAATACTAAAATAAACTCATACTTTGCGACTATGGCGTTCGTTAGTGACGCAAAAATTAACTTCAATCCAATTTTCATGTTTATTCAGTAGGGCTCAGACAAAAATATCTAATTTTCGGTCTTTGCAAACGTCCCATTGAAAACGTATACTATTTAATATACGCAAAACTCAATGCTTATGTAATTTGGTTAAGTAGTCTCCACTTTATGCTAATGTCTAGAATAGATTACGCTAAACCTATAAGCCTAAGTGCCTATAATTCTAATCCGTAACGTCAACTGGATAGACATAATCTTAGTAGTCTTGTCTAATTAATTCCATCTGAATGACATTGTTTCTGTGCATATTATATTCGCATACGAGCTATGCGTTATGCTATTGTTATGTTTCTATACATCTGTATGGTACATCTGCTGCTTTTTCAATATTTTATAGGAACCGTAAATATTTGTTGGGTAAATAGGATAGTATCACTTTTAACTATACAAACAATAAAGAAAAACATAGTATATTATTCTTATAATCCGAGGGTAAAAAAGTTACTTTATTATTTCATGTAATCATGTGCATATATAGTTCCATACTTTATGAAATTTTAGGAAAAATGTAGATGTGTTCTTTCAGAACTTTAATAACATAGAAACGTTTCAAAATTAAAGGTAACCAGAAAACTTGTTTCACTAATTGTTGTCACTAATGCAACCCACGCAAGTGGTTCACTCACGTCTCTCTCTAATTGCATTTGTTCCAGAGTGGAAAGTGATATGAACTGCAGGCTACACTGACAAAGAAGGATCGCGCTTAATGTACTTAACATTAGGTGAGAAATACATCATTTAAGTGCTGTAGTAAACCGCACATATTCGTTACCGAGAAACGGGTGACAAATATATGCAGAAACTTCTGGTAACAAATCGTTACTCGCGAAATAATTTCGTTACTCGCATCTGAACCGATTACGACATCTTGGCTCGTTATACGAAGTTATAAATGAGTAGTAGAGAAAGTAACGAGTACCACCAATGTTTCCATACACCAACGACTACCAACCGTAAAACATCAATGTTTCCATTCATGCATCACATTAGCAAACGTCAACAGTGTTTCAGACTCTGTAATACTTCGTATTAATGTCAGAAGTAACGAGTAACGTTATAGTACAGTGGTAACGAGTACTTATCGTTAAAGTAACGGAAACAATCTGGTACATATTTTGTCGTTATTTTTACAGTACTCTACTTCATAATACTTTTAAAGTATTATGATTATCTCTTGATGGACCTTGAAATATTGGAGTCAGCTAAACTACTGCTATTTAGGGCAACAAATTAAGCGAGGGTCGGGGAATTTAGATAGAACCGCAGTACTGCATTCGTAATTTGCGAGCTTATGCGCCGCTGTACGTCATGTGCGGTCACGTCGATAGCAGTGGGGGATAATTATGTGCAATAATTCATATTACTGTTAGTTTATGCAACTCAAAGTTACATAAATATGGCTGCTCTGTATGTTTAAGGTCGGTGAGTTCACGCCTGTTTAGTGAAATATAATGTTTTCATTTTATACATTAATGGTTATGTTTCGTTATGCTAGTGTGTAGAATGTATGTATGTAGGAAACTTTCTAGAATGTATGGTTTCTTGCGATTAAATTTATAATCTCTTTTGAAACCAAACCAAATCATATCCGTCCGTCTGTGCCCAACATTGTGAGTGGGAATTTCAAAAAGCTATGTAATTTCGATGATAATAATATACCATTAAGCTGATCTAAGGATACGGATGCTGCCTATATCGCCTATCTACACAATCTCGTTGGGATCCTCTTTCATCATTTTTAGTACATAAAGGGAAGGTTGTATTTAATTATGTTATTTATAATACTTATTATGAACAAGATTTGACATTTAACATTGACATTGAAAATTACAATTGTCCACTCAAATTTCAGACAAATCTGCGCTCCACCTTGGATGGGACTGAATTTGTGTTATATGATTATTTAAACGATCCACTGGGTTAAAGTAATAGCTTATCGTCAGATTTTTTCTTGTGCTCATTTAAAATAATTGTGGTGATTTGGTAAAAAATAAAACTTTTTAACAAAAAATAGAAACCGACTTCAATGCCACCAAAAAGCAATAAAATAATTTAAATATATGTT
>DWNE01001016.1:0-24036 GCA_018249875.1 Cecropterus toxeus | reverse complement strand
TTGCCTGTTAAACTGCCGTTGAAATTGGGGTTGGTGGCTACATTGAGGCCCGGATGGGGCATGAGGAAGCAGGCCAGCTCTTCGAAGCAGGCTGCGATGTGTCTTCGTAGCGACTGCAGCTCCTCGTGCTGGCCCTCGTGGACCTAAATCCAAAAACTATTTTTATTGTGAGGCCATATATGTATGGCTTTGCAAATGAGATTATTTATATAAATGTTTTGAGGCCAATGTCCTCATTTTAACTAATAAATATAATATCGCACATTGAGTACGAAACGGACATAACCAACATTTTCGGTAAATTGAGTTAAATACTTGAAACCACTAATATCGTAGGCTATCGTTTAACGAATAAAAAATGACTATTGTATTCTAAAATATGAAAAGTAAAAATAAATGAAATAGTTTCAGCGTAATTAAATATAAATTAAAAGCGTAATTAAATAAAACGATCAAGGTCAACACAATTTGACCGAAAACTTGTAAGATTTGTTTAAGATTCTCAGTGAGCATTTTAGAATCACCTTTCAAGACGGTAGAAATATGGTTCCACCAGTGAAGTAACACTGCCACACCCATTTTTAGCGTGAAGCAGTTTGACATATCAGTAGAAGGGAGTGGTTGCCGGGTCATTTTCGTATGAGGCGACTATCTGTGTCCTCTGGAGCAGCAACGAATCTATAATTGACTGCAGAGAGAACCCAGTTCTATCATCACGTGATCGCTTGATCGTTTGCTATATCAATATTGTAAAAACATAAAGTACCTCCTCCTCTTTACCTCAAGTCTTTTCGCAAGGAGTTGTTGTCCGCCCACCGCGCCGTAGGGATGCTCGTAAGGGAAGCTCCAATCTCTAACGAGGAACTGTAGCCGCTGGAAGGGCTTGCGACCACTCTCGTTACTCTGTTGCGCCAGCCGCCCGTACTCCGTGAATAGCTAGACCATGAAGTAAAATACAATGATCATTTTCAAAAAGCTTTGCCCAATGCTCCTCCAACAAATATTTTCACATTTTCCGTATTTCTTACAAGTCTAAAAATGTTATAATTCTCGGAAATGATTATTAAGCATACCAAATAATTATAAAGCTTGATTATTTATTTGCGCTGCGTAAGAAGCAGAACAAAGAAAATAAGTGAGTTTCTGGTGCGAAGATTTAGGTAAACTAATATAATCACGTCTTTTAAAATTGTTTATTCAAAGTTCAAACAGAACTCTTTTTAAACATCAATAATCTCACTCTACAATACACAAACATTTTTACAGCAATTGAACAAGTGTCGAAAGCAAAAAGTCGAAACACGTAAATGGTGTCCTAAACCAAATATTGTTCAACGACTGGGCGGGAGTAGGTAGGAAGGTATCCTCTCAGGATAAGAGAGTTTATGCCATTATTTTTCATGGAAAAACAAATGTGTAGATTTTCTTACGATGTTTACGCAATGTATTATCATTTTACAAATCTGTGGTGCGTGTCTGAGATTCCAACTTTGAAGTCTTGACCGAGAAACCAATCAACCATTTGGCTTTTACATATAAGTATTACCTGTAAATGCTGTAGGTCATCTTCTTCAATATTTTGTGACAGGTTATAAATCTGCACGGAAGACAGCATGGTGGAGAGCGCAAATACGGTGGCGTTGTCGCGCACCGTGGATTCACTGTCGAATGTACCTTGTGTGTCCATTAGGAATATTACTACCTGAAAGGGACCAGTTAGTAGACGAAATTACGAATTACGAGTAATTTTAACACACGGATAGGTGTATGGTCCGTGAAAGAGCAGAAATAAGAGTTATTCGACTCGACTAGATGTTAGATATCACAACAAACACAACTGTTACCGATCACTACCGATGACTTACATATAGGTATATATACCTATAGATAGCAATCTTTACTCTAGTGATTGCAAATATCTAAGTGTAACAGTACAATCGCAGTATCTTCCTTGGCAAAGGAAGATCTCTCGCCAGGCTAGTGTGATCATGCCTGGTAACGGACGTGCTCCAACTGTCTCCATTATGCAAGCGCCATGAGGCGCCATCTCTTGATGAGTTGCGGGAATTTAAATTTTAACTGCAGCTGCAGGGAATTTTACCAGTCTGTGCTGTGTGCACAATTCATATTTTGTGTATAAAATTATATAAATTCAGTTACCGGATCGTAAACTATTAACTATTCGTATTTTAGTTATGCTTGGTGATTCTTGGTGTTCAAATAGACACTTAAAGGATAAGTATAAAATATAGAGTGGTGCTATTTTAGGCAGTGTACTGGCAGGCACATAAATCAGTAACACAGTGGTCGAATATTTAGTCTCGACCAGCAGTCATTATTTAATTAAATTTTCAAACAGTTACACCGCTGTTTGAAAATTTAATTAAATAATGGCATTCGTTATATTTAAGTAGGTACTTATAGTTACAGTTCAATTATATTCATGGTCGCAATGTCACCTCGATCCTAATATAACTTTAGGGAAAATTAATATTTTCCTTCCCTATTGTTATCGGTTTGCGTATTATTATTAACAACGTCTTAAACGTAGCGCAAAAACATCACTTACTTTCTCTCCATTAGCGAGAGTAGCCTTGAAAGGCTGTGACCAAAGCAGCAGGCCGGTGGTATCCCTGTCGGAGCCCCCGCGCCAGCTGAAGCCTTTTAAAGGCTCGTCGTCTGAACCCATCCATTCGCCGCTGGATTCTTTTATGTTGTACTGAAAAAAAACAATATGTTGTGAATGGATAAAACGAAATAAAATTTCGGTCTAAAATGTCTACAATAAAGTTACGTCTGTGATTACTATGCTGGTATTACTACATTCAGATAGCCCGCTATATACCTGAAAGTAGCAAAGACAACATAACATAATAAGTAATAGTAGCACGCTAGGAAAGGGCATACTTAACCCTGTCATCTGCTATTTTGCGAGTTAATTGTGTCGAACAGAGGTTATGTTGGTGCATCAAAGGCCAAATTATAGGTAATGGGAAATACTTTCCCTAGAATAAGGCTTCGTATGTGAGGAAGACGATGTAGCACCTTCTATATTCGAGCACGAGGCGGAGTGACTTACCTTGTGGTGCATGTAGCGCAGGAAGAAATCGAGCAGGAAGGACTTGCCCTTGCGGAAGGCGCCGGCCACAGAGATGATGACGGCGGAGCGGTCGCGGACGTCCTCACGCAGGAGGAGCGCAGTCAGCGCCTCTTCATCCAACGTGAACGTATGCTCGGCCGCGGGATTCACTACGGGTACACCCCGACCAGACTCCAAAGTTTCCATTTTGCCTAAAAAAAAACATACGCGGAATAGGTATTTTTTATATCTAAACCTATAAGGCAGACGGGCTATCTGTTAGTACTGGGCCAGTTGTCAGCGTTGCCTGTGGAAGTTTACAACACCAGAGGAGTCGCGATTGCATGCCCAATTTTGAAGAAGAACTCTTTTCATCCTTTTTTGAAGATTTCCATGTTATAGCGCTCCGGAAATACCTCAAGGAGAAGTCTACTCCACATCTTGAACTAATAATCCTCAAAAAGATGCGAATGCGGAATGACCTTAGATTATCCCAATCACGTACATAAATCAGATATACCTGCTGTCGGTGTTCTACAGTTCCACAGCCGTAGAGTACCTAAGGATCGAGGAATGCACGCTCAATACGAGTGTGATGATAAAAATATAGTAAATTTTATCTCTCACAATTTTTAGCTTAGGCAAATTACAATTGATATTCGGTAAGCAACACGAACCGCGGTCGGTCCATAAATTAGTAAGCGATAGTAACTAAACGTGAACGTTTTCACTCTCATTCGTTTCCCATATTTTCGAACTTATTGTTTTTTATACAGAAAAGTTTTATAGGCGCGTTAAACTAGCAGTAGCGCGTTAAACCCATACAACCCATGAACAGCGGTTTGAACAATTGTGTCTACTTTAAATAAAAATAGATAATATAGCCTGGGTGTATGGATGTAGCTGAGACATAAAAGCTTTACCCCACCGTGCAAACCAGAACGCAAAAGTACGAACACCGGTGTAACTAAACACAAAATTGGTGCGATAATATTTCGGCAGTGAAACTGAAAGTTCGCCTTTAAAAACCAGTTTTACAATGTGTAGATTCTTATCATGCTGGCCTTCAAACGATATAATATATTCTCTGTCAGACTGGTAATGACTAATTGTCCTGTAGCAGTGTATTGGAACATCGTGGTACATGATTTAGTCTACCAGTGCCCTGAGCACAATTTACGTTTCTTCAAAACCATAATTCTTTTTGCCCATAATTTGCAATGTTGTTGCAATAATGGGTATAAACGTAAACAATCGTCGTTTTGGGGAAACGCTATAAATTCGTACTAAGGATACAGGTGAGTTTTGTGACTATCTCCCTGATATGTGAGTGCCTGACCTACAGTACTCGTACGTAAATTCCGTATATGTTCACGCTACATACCTTGGCGTGTTCGCCTTCACCTTATTTTAATTATAAGACAAAAACAGAAACAATAATAATGCAACACGTAGTTAACAAGATTTGGTATATTTTATTAATTTGAGAGTAAAATTTGTAAATATGTAGTCAACTTTTTCAGTCAGTTTTCATAGAAATATTTATTATTGTGTTTTGTGCCTAAATATAAGCAAAAAATAAAACCTTTGACGGATTTCTCACTAACGTGTGATTACACTTACACCTGATACACAATATGAGTAAAATAATTTCTAAAATTAGACCGCTATAGATACATATCACTTACTTTTTATGTCTGGACGCACTTATACACTTGTTTAATAATATAAGTGCTACAAATCACTATTGTTATGTGCAAAGAGACGAGAATCGCGCGTCATTCATTGAGGGGCGAGTCGCGGTTACTGAGTACGAGTAAATCAGAAACCCACTTCGTGAGGTCGAAACATATGATGTCATCGGGCTCCGGTCTCATTGTGCGGAGATGATATCATACGGGCGCTAAATATCCGAGTTTACTGTAGAAGACTCGTTTTTAAACATATTAATCATCTAATTTTGTACATGTTTGAATAGATACATTAAATTTGTTCAAAGAGGAATCTCTGCAATATCAGCTGCATTTCTTTATCGGAATGAAGTAGCAAACATGCAGTTCACCAGCGATGCAGTGATGTTAAGTTGTCGCTTCTGCCCGTTGATATCTGTAAGCCACTTCATATAAAATAAGGGACAATCTGTAATTGACATCTGTAAGTCACTTGCAAATGCGTTGCAACCCCCGAGGACTACGATGGACGCCTCATATGTGTGCCAGCAACCACACCCTTCCACCGAAATGCAAGAACTTCGTTGGTAGATCGGTGGTACCTCCTTGGTCCAATTATACCACCTGATAAACCTATATACCCAACAATAGCACCAAAGTAACTTAGCTGCGTCTGAGAATAACTTCGAAGGTTTCGGCATGATTAGAGTGGTGGCCCGCACATTATTATAATACGGCGCAATTCGTATCTAGGATGATGTCAATAAATTGTCAAATGGGCGTGATGCGGTGAACGATGACCTAAACAACTCACGGTTTAGGTCGTAATGTGCCTCATGACCTGCAAATGGAACAGCAATGCATGCATTTTTAGATGTAATGAGTGAGTTTGCGTATGTGGGTAGGTTCTTGCCAGTAGTCTTCGGATAAATTTTAATTCCTCCATATAATAATAATGATATAGTTTGGGAAGTTAGGAAACGCCGCAAACGTGAGGTTCTTTCTATAGTCGAGTATAGAACATCGTATATAGGTATTTTATTAAAATCCTTACTCAAGACAACGTATCTACATCTAAATAATGAATTTAGATTTTTGCACGTAATAATGAATTTAGACCCCATAGCGCAGTGTTAACGGTTCCGATGAGGGTTCTAGCTTCGATGCTCGACCAAGCAGTCATGCTATCGAAGGAATTAGGTTCCTTATGTGCATCTGGATGATTTTGCATTTGTATTTGGACGCCCATGTCACCTATGGCATAGGTAGATAATCTTCTCGTGTACTAAGCTAAGAAAAAATATTTTTAAAATATTTCCCCGAGAAATAACAATATAATCTGTGCACTGATTCAGTAGTCAAAATTTTTTTCACGGTATTGAAATCAGTAAAGTGAATAAATAATAAAAAATATCAATTGCGACCTCGGCAGAATTTACAACAATTGAATCGTTTCTTAAAATAATTGGCCAAGTGCTAGTCGGACTCGCAGCGAAGGGTTCCGTAGCATTTTCATTCACAAATCTTAAAGAGAAAATATAGCTGTGTTGTAAAAATAATAAATGTAGTCAAACAGTTGTCCAACTAACAACATAAGTTTGTTTTTTATAGTGTTTGTATCAATCACAAAGTTATGTTATGTGGTTTTTGAGGAAGTGCTAATTTCAAAAACTGTCAACTGCTCGAACCAATTTTCGTTGTAAGTTTTCCTTGACATCTACAACATATGTTTTATTCAGATTTTACACTCTCTTAGTTCAAAAGTTAGAGAGGGGGGGGGGCACTCATTTTACGGCTTTGAAGGAGCTTATCTCTCAAACAATCGACTTTGAGAAAAAATAGTTTTTGGAAACCTCAATGTCATTTAAAGTTAAAGACCTTTCTAAAGACTATGCACACGCGTATGTAAGATTTCTTTTTTTTGAGTTTCAGTTCCATGTATGGAGAGCCCCCGGTAAATTTAATATATTTTTATTTTTGTACATAATTCGGAAAGCGGTTAACAGAATACACTTACCTACCAAAATTCAACTCTGTAGTCTTAATAGTTTCCGAGTAAAATAGCTGTGACATACGGACAGATGGACGGACAGACAGGCATGACGAATCTGTAAGGGTTCCGATTTTTGCTATTTGGCTACGGAACCCTAAAAATATATGTAGATATTAAAAACGAAACAAACTTAAATAAGAAAACAAACTGAAGGCTATAATTTTTTGGTAAATTAAATTTTGCGTGTATTTATATATTACATTTTATTACGTCATTGCATTACCTACAATGCAAGTGCCAGTGACTGATCGACCACGGACTTGGTTGTTTACCTACAAGTGGAATTGTAGTCAGCACTGACGCATCAATTCTGTACTGACAACAAATTAATTTTACATGAGGTTTGCGCCGGGTCAGGATTGACTGGTCTCCATCAGTCAGTTCCCTGTGTATATCAGGGTTGAGTCAATAATTTTATATTTATATTAGAATTTCATATCGATGTAAATAGTCTCATCCATTACGCCACAACAGCACCGTCAATCGCCGTGCAATGGAAACGCTCTAACTCCGAGGATATCCACTTTCATTCATCGCACGTGTGGAACGTTGTCGTGTGTAACTCCACGCGTGATTGCTTGCCTACACAGTATTAAATTAAACAAGTTTTCGCAAACGCAATATCAATACCGCATGTGGCATTGTCTGCAGTGTTATATTTTTTTTTAGTCAAAAGTATATTTTAAGGTTTAGCATAACTACAACTATTTTTGTATGGAAAGGCGGCTTTCTAAATCGGTGATTTAGATAAAACGATTTTATGCTCCAAAGTCAAGTCATGCGTTATTTTTCTGTCAAATCTGACTCACAAAAAATCTGGAGGGCACCTTTCCTGAGTTACCTATTATTCAATCCCTTAGTTATAACAATAAATATAAGTATCTTGGACGGCCCGATTATGTTTTCGTTTCTTATTGTCAAGTGTATAACTTGAAGTATGGCAATAATTTAAAAATCAAGGTTCTGTCTAGATATCAACCCAAAAATGAATTTTACTTAACGTTAGGTGGACTTTCAATATAGTTCAAAAGAGTCGTTTAATTACCCGTTTATACCAACAGACATTGATCATGATTCGTTGCATATTAAATAGTAGGTATTCTATACAACTTGTAGTATTTTGCTAGTTTATAAGAGCTTATACATATACTTAGCCGTATTCTGAAGCGAACTGTTTCGGTTACATTATGTAAACGGCAATTCGATAGCCGTTATTGAATGCAATGCTTGCATGCTTTTTTTTGCAATGACAGACCTCAGATGGAACTTGTTATGATTGCCCATATTCGGTCATAACTGCTTTTTGGGTGATAACAGGGAGTGCGGGCCGGCTGAACCAAATGCGGGCGACGCATTCGGTAACCGATCTAATGTAAACAAGCCAACAGTTCGAATAAACCGATTGTCAGTGCCACATTCGGTGCTCGACCTTATTTTTAAAATAAGAATGTGGTAGCAAAGGAGCATGCAGTCCACCTGATGGTAAGTGGTTGCCGCCGTCCATGGACTTCTGTAAGCAACTTCATATAGAACAGGGATTTAATCTGAAGTCGATCATAGATGCGTTGCTATTCCTGTGGACTAAGATGGTCGCCCCATATACATATTATGAGCCGCGAGTGTGCCTACATACACAGACCATTATACCTGCAGTAACAGATATTATATAGAAAAATATGATAATGGCTGCGAAAGTAAGTTTGATGCTTATGCAAATGAACCAAAATCTCGTGTTTAACTCACTATCCATAATTCTCTTTTATCCCCTAGCAACGGATTTGAGTAAAACTTTAATTTGTTACCGTTTCATCCACTATCGCATGATTTTCAATTGGCTCTTCCTCTTTATGTGTTTTAATTGAAACCTCTGGTTAAATTGTTAGCCAGTTTTACGCATTTTTCAAATATAATTGTGGATATTGAACCATCCAAAGGATAAAGGAAATTAAAGTCATATGATAAAATTAAACAACCATATGTTAAAAAATAAGAACTTTATTATTACATTATCATAATTAATCAACTATTAACTAAACCGAAACCGATTTACAAATAAACAATAAACAAGGGACGAAGAAGCGCGGTCGCTCTTCGCGTTAAAATTAATTGAGCAGAAAGCAAGCGTTAACACTAGATATCACAAAATCTTAAAATTGTTTTAATTTATAATTATTGGACGATCAGATTAAATATCTGAACGGCGAAGATATGTTTAAAAATCTAAGAAATGTTACGCCTCCTATACTCATGGACCACACTAGATTGGTTTGGGTGCCTCGGACACACATAGACAAATACACAAACACTCCAACCGAAAACATAAATTTAAATTAAATATATCATGTAGATGTCAGCTCGGCCGAAGATCGAACTTGGGACCTACCAGTCGAATCGGCATGTTCGTTACGTAAACAGGTGGTCATATTATAGTATGTTTACAACATTCCGTTGGTTTATTAAAAATATATAATTTTTATGACAGTTTTATTGAAAAACATGATTAAACACTCAATGAAAGATTAGTATGATGTATATATAAGCTAAAATTATTTAAATTCTCATTTTTAAGCAATGTTAGAGTAGGTATGGTTACCTACGTCATTCTTTGGCATATTGTTATGTTGCAAAAAAGCAGCAGGGAAACATTCTTGAAGTTGGGCGGTTTGTCTTAACAGCGAATCCTAATGCCCACGCTCAGGGAACTTAAAACTTAATAATGTAAAAGAAAATAATTCATATGAGCCGCCTAACTCCTTCATAGCGTCACTTTTTCGATTCTTAATTATGCCAATGAAATTGTTTTTCAACAATGGCAAATAAAGTATAGCGTGTCAGGTATAAAAGTAATAATTATATTTTTATAAGGCACATATAACACAGACACAAGGAGAGTAGAGGGAGAGAAGAAAGATGTAATGAAACAAAAGCTATATTTTATGATAATGAAAAAAGTGCTTGCAGGCTTGAGTCAGTTAAAAGAAAATTATACCGCTTATTAGTACGACAAGACGTAAATGTATTAGTAATGTAATATAATAGGTCTTACGTCGTTGATGCCAAATAAACGATAAATAATTCCGAGTACAGTAAAAAAAAATCTACAACTTTGAGGGGTCGTAAAAAATATTCTGCTTGTTTAGGAGGTAGTGTCACCTTGATAGTACACCTTCTCGTTTCTTATACTTTTGATAGAACTATCCAAATGCTTACATTTCAAAAAGCTCTGCATGTATCCCTGTGTATAAAATAAGCAATTTGGAGTCCCTAAAATCACGTACAATTCCCAGACTTACACAATAAGCGGGTAATATTTGAAGAGCGACCGCGACAATAGCGAACTTATGGCACTAAATAGACAAGGCAATATAGAAACAACCATTTTAAAACATTGCTTTAAATATGAGCGCGGCATAGAGCAGCTAGGCGGCAGCTTCTTAGGCCATACACGACGTCTACTTGTGACAAATAACTATAAATATATATATATGGGAAAAAACGTAATTATATCTCATCGTAACATTAAAAGCAGGCGTATTAAGTAGTTATAAAATTACCTAATATCACAGAATATCAAGCAATTTTAATAATGATTTTTTTATATGTATGCAATTTTAATATGTATGTCAATCAATTTTGTAAATACTTAAAAAAAGTCTGGAGATGCGTCAGCTGCAGGACATAATAAGTGCTGTGACACACCCAACCAAAACTAATATATACTCAGACAATAATAATTTAACTTTGTGCTACACTAGAAACACGAGGAATTTCCTCGTATATCTTTGGTTCTCATTCGTACAGAATATAAGTTTAAAAATACGCCCTATGCTATTTATATTCATGATAATAGTTCTAGGCATAGGAGCATAACGTTTTTATGTGATTACTGCATTTACTGTATGTTGTAATTCCCATTTACAGACCATATGTGACTGTTTTTATAGACAGGCATGGTGAAATTAGATTCATTTAGGTGCACACAAATTTAAATTTTATCGTGTCGCTACTTTCTTCGTTTTGAGTTTTCTTTGATCTTTTCTTGAGTAGTTATTATTCTTTCAGTTTATTTTCTGTCTCGTATTACGTGTAGATGTCGTGTATGGTCTGCCTAAAGAGTAGTGGGATAGGCTGTGAAATTTTAACCAAGCAATAAGTTGAGTACGACCAGATTTATTTAGGTATATTTCAGATAGATTCCTAATTAAATACCATACTATAAGCATTTATATTAAGGATCTGAGTTTAAACTACT
Organism: Cecropterus toxeus; assembly: GCA_018249875.1. Taxonomy (NCBI): domain Eukaryota; kingdom Metazoa; phylum Arthropoda; class Insecta; order Lepidoptera; family Hesperiidae; genus Cecropterus; species Cecropterus toxeus. The sequence goes on along the minus strand of DWNE01001016.1, from coordinate 12,982 downwards.
CAACTTGATTAGGTATATATGATGAATTAACAAAATATATTTGATTCTTATTTTAATGGATACTTCGATGTATTTACTTGTAGAAACATTATTCTATGTTGCCAAATAAAACGAAAATATATTCGTATATAAACTGCTATCTCCTTAAATTTCACAACTCACCGCACCAACCCCGACGTGGTTAACATAAAATATAATGTACAGATATCTATGCCAGAACAATACAACAACTGGTCATAACAAATAAATTCACAACTTGTAAAGAATACAGTGGCATCGTTATAAAAGGGATTGACCGAATTCAGCTCACATGATAGCTTCTAAACTCTGTCCTTTCGAAAAAAGATATTGTGGATTATTTACATATTATTATAAATATTCATAATTCATATAGACTCATTAGTCTTTTCTAAAATTAACTGAATATGAATAACAAATTCTGAGTGAGGCTGTATGTAGCCACTCAAATATATAATAACATTATTTTTGTCTATGTAAAACTAACTACATATATATTAACCATTGCGTTTAAACAACTGATGGTTAAACTTTGTTACATCCTAAGCAAAGCTAACAGTTTCAGCATAATTCGAGCTGCCCAGATACAACTGGATTACTCCGCGCTCTGGAGCGCAGAACCACGGTTTTACGTTCTAAATTAATCTATTTATAAGGTCCCAGTGATACTCGCGACTGTAAGTCTGCGATATAAGGCTCCTCTTTCCAATTCCTTTGGAGTATTAGCACTAATTAACCAATCATGTCAGTGTCCCCTGCTTGCGTGCACGGCTTTAAAGTTGATACATATATATTTTAATTGCTAATTTGTATCAAATTAAGCATGTAAGCTCGCAAAATTGGTGATGTAAGCGTTTCCACAACCCATTCTGGGTCGACAATTAAACACCTTAAGACATAAGGTAGTGGATATCAAATATCCTACCATATAAATTAAACTACTCATTAAAATAAAATATTTATATGTGCTATACATTTAATAACGAGATTGCAAGATTCGAGCCCTATTAAATATTAAGTAACGTGTATTGTTGTGGTCAGTGAAGAATTTCATTTACAGTAGGTATGCAATAAATATATTGTTGTCACAACCTAAAATGATTATGTGAGCCCAAAAACTGTAAATCTAACTTTATAAAAATTTATTATGTATGCCTTTAAGAACTTAAACTATGTACCTCTCTTTAGTATGAACTTTCGTGTATAAAAAATGCTTATCAAGTTTTATTCAGAATATTAAATAACGACTAAGCTCAGTGGGTAGGGGTAGTAAAGAAACAATCATGTGATATAAATTCCGAGTTCTTTAGTAAACAAGCAACAAAATAAACTCTGAAATTTACAACAATCGTCAAACACATTGTTCCCATGATGACAATTTCGAAAAACATTCCTTCGTCCTAAAACAAATTGGCACATTTAGGAAAAAATTTAAAATCCATTATACAAAAATGTTGGATATGCTTCTGTTTTTATATTTAGAAAAATAGTTATATACAAAGTTGAACTCTCCGATGTGATTATAATTTCGAGTAAGATATAGTGATACAGATCATTAATAGGGTTTAAGTACAATATATGGGACCGGTGCAGCACAACAAGTGTCCTTAGTCTATTACCACACTATTACTATTTGCTTCGATAAGAAAAGAAATGGACATTTAAACAACTGTTATTTGTGCAGAATGCTAAGTAATAAAAGTGTAATAATATCTTTTATATCTATGTTACATGATGTTACGTTACATTGACTCATTTGATTTACAAATTTGACCCTAAAAGATTTCATCTATTCTAAGTTGCTCCGTTTATCCGAGAGGGCCAATAAAAACGATAATTAAATAAACAGTAAATATAATATTTTCGTAAGTAGATAAATTCGATTTCACGATTAACAAACAACTGAGGTACAATAAAACATACAATAAATAAATCGTATGCGATTCTGATAAAATATATAACGCGCAAATCGAGTTACATAGATGCCAAGCGATTAACATCCCGAATCGGATCAACCGAGCAACGATTAAGACTAAACTAACGCTACTTTAAAATTTGTCTACATACTGTACAAAACCCAACATCATACGTTCGAAACGATACGATCCGCCACCGACACGGTCATCGCGATCCCCACCTATAAACTTTAAGATAAACCAACCGCTAACTAGGTTAAAAATGATTTAAAAATTCCTCTGTATATTGTCATAGTACCGTTCACACCGAGCCGGGCCGCGCCGGCGGGGCGGCATCACGACAGCTTGTGCTTGCCGTTGGCCGTGGGCGTGGGCCTGGGCGTGGGCGGCGGCGGGGGCGCGGCCCGCGGCGTGGGCGTGGGCGGCGCGGGGCCCAGCGCGCGCTCCGCCGCCGCCGCCGCCGCGTGCTCCATGCCCTTCTCCAGCCCCGCCTGGTACACCGGCTTCAGCACCTGCACGGGAAAGAGAGCCTTAGCGTCTATAGCGCATCCTCGCACGGGAACGAGGGGCTTAGCGTCCATAGCGCATCCTCGCACGGGAACGAGGGCTTTAGCGTCTATAGCGCATCCTCGGAATCCTGTCTGCGAATCTTCCTATGAGTTGCGAAAGTAGTAAGAACCCTTTCGACTCAGATGGTACTATGGCTACACCTGTTTCTGTTCTAAGCGCTGCTGTGTTCTGGTTTGAAGGGTGTGCTAAGGGCTGGATGTCTGTGTAAGACTGACTTTTTTGGGATTGATTACAGACGTCCATAAGCAGTAGTAGCCACGTACCATCAGTATTACATGCTTATTTACCACTTTCATACTAAAAATGTCAATATTTTAGTTAAGACAGACTGGAAGATCTACTTTTTCTAGATATAACTAAGGGTAACGGATATAACGGAAAAAACATCTTTGTTTTTGTTAACGTATTTTAGAGGACTAGAGCTAAGCGCACTTGCAAATATAACTCACCATGTATTTAGAGTATTTTCTTCTAGGACGTTAGTCATATATCAAGTTCAGTATTAAGAACAAGGATTTAAAACAACTCCAATTTGACATGTGTGACATATAGGACTATTAACCAACAACAATTATAGTTGTAAAAATCTTTACTACTTACATTATCCCATAACCAATTGGCAGTCTCGTCTATCGTTACGCCTAACTCCCGCATCTCTCCGCTGTACCTGTTAATTTAAAAAAAAATACGTTAGTTCCAAAATCAACAGAATACTTCGTTACACAAACAAATGTCATGGAGCTGCCAAGTAACTAGGACTTCAGAGTCCTACTAAATGTACAGTTCAAAGGTTAATCTCATGTGAAATACACGTGATTTAGGACAATTGCAGTTAACTTTTAAGACTTTAGTATTATGCAGCCTTATTAAACGATATTCGTAGTGGGTGCCGCGTTGGATCACCGGCCAGAAACTTTGATCTGAGTTTGGGTTTATTCATCTTTTTGGACACGCTCCATGGCACCCACGACACAGGGATAGCACAACAGTAGGGGTTATTACTGTAGAACGTGTTATTATATTAATTTACATATAAATTTATTCCGTTATTCTTTATTTTTATAAAGTTTATATTATTATTATAAAGTTATTCCGTTCGCAGCGGTGGCCTTACTCATTGCTAGGCTCCGGGCGGCAAGTCTTTGCGACACCTTTTGTCCTTCGTGAAAAAAATGTGATGCAAAAGTAGATTTGGTTGTTTGCTTTAGGTATTTTTCATGTTTGACGAGAAATGCTAAAATTATACAAATAAATTTTGTTTTGTTGCGCAAGGCACCTGCAAGAGCGAGGCTCCGGGCGCTTGTCCTAATCGCCACACCCTAAGGCCGCCACTGTCCGTTCGTATAAGTAAAGTCCTTTACACTTACCTAATATACGCCCACAGAATTAGCGTGAGCAAGGCGGCGCCCATGGCTAAGTTGCAAATGTTGGCCAGCGACAGCATGCCGACGACGCCGAGCAGGCCGCTCAGCACGTAGAAGAACATCGCGATCGCGAAGAAAACGGACGGCGTGCGCGCCGCCTTGAATATGTTCTTGCTCTCGTTGTGCGCCTTGAACTGCAACGCCTGCTCTTCTAGGTCCTAAAACATAAAAGCATATTAATTACATCGTTTAAATACCTGTGCCATTTAGCGAACATTAACTGGCATTTTTTCTGAATGTACATAGACAGTGCTGGCATACTGCTGGCAGTAAATCGTCAAGGACTGTTGGATAAATTAATCTTTCAATATATGTACCTCGGCTCATTTAATATGGATATATATGGTCGGCAGGAGAATATTAAGGGCTTAGGCATGAATGATGATTAAAGATGTAGAGCCCGGCGTCCAGCAGGTGGGGAGGGTACCTGCAGCAGCTGGTCGTGGTAGGCCTGGCTGAACTCGTCGCCGCCCATCTTGCGCTTGGAGCGGAAGGCGTGCAGCGCCTTGTCCCGCGCGCGGCGGTGCTCGGCGTCCAGCAGCTGCGCCTGCAGGTACGGCCGCGTGCCGCCGCAGACCTCCTCCATCAGCGTGGTGTACACCTCGCGCGCCTCCGCCACCGCCGTCAGGTTGTTTGCTTCCGCAGTCGCCTGCGACCACAACACACCTCATGTACATTATTTCCCCCAAAGTATCTTATAGACGTTCAACCGTGTTAGTCCATCCGTGAACAACGTATTATAAAACATTGATATGAATGTGTCAATATCTGGATACATTCGATAACACTGTACGGGCCTGTTAATAACATCGTATAAAAATATATTTATCTCTATGTAAAGCGTGTCAAACACACCACGTATCAGACACGCTCTATATCTATAGATAACACACACTTTAGTGTCGTTAAAATGTAAATACAAAAAGATGCACCGTACTAACCACAAGCATACTCTTCGGCTCGGGCAGCTCGTTGCCGCGGTATATGTTCATGTAGCAGCGGAAGTAGTGCAGCAGGTCCTTGGCGCGCACGCGCTGGCCGTTGATCAGCTTGGGGACCAGGTTGTGCGGCGCCAGCAGCATCGGCACCAGCTGCTGCAGCGCGCGCTTGAACTCCGACTCGATGTCTGCTTGCCCAAAATTATATGCTTTAGTCAATACTAGCCTATGCCACAAGTTTTCAATAACACTAAATAAAATATAACATGAAGTTTAATTTTAAAATATAATAATAAAACACAATATACACAATATGTTTTCATATATTTTTATATTCCGCATCCCCTTTTTTTCTTCATGTACATGTACCCATGTGCTCAATGATAGAACATGTCACCCTAAAGGCCCGAACAGTATCATAGCCAAAGATTACCAGCTAATCGTCCATCGAAATCAGGGCTGGTGGCGACCTTGAGGCCCGGGTGCGGCATCAGGAAGCACGCGATCTCCGCGAAGCACGACGTTATGTGTTTCCTTAGCGATTGCAACTCTGGGTGCTGCTTGTCTGACACCTGAAAATACACATTTATATATTTTATAACTTAAATTTTAGGTGATAAGTATGGATGGTAAGTAGTCAATGCTGCTTAATCTACTATTGGGTCCAGATCCATATCTGGACCCAATTCCAAATTCTTCTCATATTGAGAGCATTCTCAATATGACAAGAATTTAAGTATTTACTGGACCTTGTAAGAATTACTAGACTATATTTTTAAAGTATTTTGTAAAGACTATTTTTTCAAAAATATTATTTTCCTTTAATACTTAATTATCAAACGAGCATGCAGTTCATCTGATGGTAACTGGTTACTGTCATCTGTAAATAACGTCATATAGAGCAGGGGTTCCATTTGAAGTTGATTACAGATGCGTTGTTACTCCTGAGGACTGAGATGGTCGCCTCATATATAAGTGAGCGGCAACTACACCCGTTCACCTCACGCATGAATTGCTTCACGCTAGAAAAAGGGTGTGGCAGTGGTACTTCCTCGGTCGAACTACACTGGTTCTATCACTTGGACGTATAAGGCTACGAAGCAAAAATACATACAAAACACATATACATATATAAACATCACTTGACTGTATGCACACAAGTTAACTTACACTACACTATACACACAAAAGAATGCAAAAGTATAGGCACTTACAATAAGACCACTTGACTATTAAGAGTAAAAAGCTAAAATGCACTTTGCTCGCCAACTTTACGAGCGCCATCGTTACGTTTGCGGTTGATACGTCACCGATGACGTCATTGTTTACGTTCGCGCCGCGTTTGGACGGTCTACTTTCATATTTCGGTCAAGTTGAACCCACTTCAGTTTACATTTCAGTTAGAAATGTGTTATTGGGATTTGATTTTATTTTTGGATAAGGTCGTAAATTGATGCACTTATTTAAAAACTTATTGTAAGTAACTTATTTATATAGAAATCCAACAATAACTTATAAGTGCCCCTCTCAAGGTATCCAACAAAATGTGTATATCAATATGTACATACGAAAAAATGAAACTATCAGATTATTGGTTACGTATCAAACATTTTATGATAATATTTTTGTTATGTATGCGTATTATACGACGTGACGTATCGTATTAGATTCGTATCGAATATATCGTATTTATAAATCGAAAAATAATTAAATGTTACAGTCATAACGTAACGCTCAAGCGTAACCATTTCCGTAACAAGTGAAACGAACACAAACTAGTTCCACCACAATCATTTTCATGTTCAAAATACCTTCAGTCGTCGCGCCAGGATGGTCTGTCCGCCCTCCGCGCCGTAGGGCGCCTCGTACGGGAAGCTCCAGTCGCGGACCACGAACTGCAGCCTCTGAAACGGCGTCCGCCCTCCGTCTTCCAGTGCCAGCCGCCCGTATTCCGTGAACAGCTGGAAATTATATGCGGGGAAACTTTAGTGAATTTTGAATATGAAAACGTCTATCTTTTTTTACGTTTTTGGTTTTTAAAAGATTTAGTATTTATATTTATTTGTATTTTTATTGACAAAAGTGGTCAGGATGTGTTTCCCTAAATACATTTAAGTATGTTACTTGAACAAATATAGTTTCCATAAATACTCATAAATCCGTCATCATAGTAGTAGATGCTGTTGACAAACACATAAGCTTACGAATATATCCCATAGATGTTAAAGTTATACTCCGTCACCCTCTGTTAGCATTTGAGAATATAGGATAAGAATTTCAGACTGTAGTCGACCTTGTTCTCGAAAACCGTCGTCCTTGAACTAGAACTAGTCTCACCGCGTTTTTGTATAACATATAACATCCTCCATAACATAGCTCTAATGCATTGGTGCATAGAGCAATGGAGAGCGTTTTTGCAGCTTGTTAGTTGGACATCTTGGTTCGTATTTACCTGTAAGTGTTGCAAGTCGTCTTCCTGGATGTTCTGCGAGAGGTTGTATATCTGTACGGAGGAGAGCATGGTGGAGAGCGCGAAGACGGTCGCGCAGTCGCGCACCGTGGACTCGCTGTCGAACGCGCCTTGCGTGTCCAGCAGGATTATTGCCACCTGGAAATTAATGTATGAAAAATATTGTTATCGCTGGATAAACATGGAGGCAACTTTTAATGAAATGCTGATTGTACAAAGACTAATCAATTTACACCATTTGCAGTAAAATGTAATGACTTTATTCTTTAATACGTCTATGGAGACACAAAATGGCAGTTACAATTTTTTCTTATATTCTCACGGGATGGAAACTGACAACATCGAAAATTTTAGTTCTTATTTTCTTGTTTAGAAAGCTAATTACATATCATTTCATTTCGGTGCCAGCTTATTTTCGTATGTGGCGACCATCTTAGCCCTCAGGAGTATCAATGTAACTATAATAGACTTCAGATAGAACCCCTGTCATATATAAAGTTGATTAGAGATGATCGTGGGCGTCGGTAGCTACTTACCATTAGGTGGACTTCTTGCCCATTTGCTATTTTCATCTTATAAAAAATAGACCTTACAATTTTTAAAGCGCAAGAGCACAGAATAAATATTGTTGTGTGAATTAATTACAAGTTACAAATCATATAAAATATTAATAGGGTCCCGTTTTTACACTTCGCGTACGGAACCTTAAAACTATGCTCACATTTTTTTTACTAGCAATAATCATATTGATTTATTATTATGCGGTATTACATTGCAATAAAAAAAATACAGTCACTTGTATATAAACAATTGTATCACCTTCTCGCCGTCGTCGAGCGTCGCCTTGAATATCTCTGACCACATGAGAATGCCGGTGGTGTCCCGCTCGGAGCCGCCGCGCCAGCTGAACCCGTGCAGCGGCTCCGTCTCCGCGCCCAGCCAGTCGCCGCCGCCTCCACCCGAACCATACTGGTGAAAACGATACATTACTGTATTATTATTGTTTTATTCAGTTCAACTGTACCCATAGTATAAGTTACAATTATTAAAACAATCATTGTTAACGTTTAAAGTTGCAAGTACATGGCAAGGTATGATTGCAAAACGAAACCGTAAACGAGCAATGTACATTGCAAATCTTAAATAATGATCCTCTTGAGGAATCGTATTACATTAGTACTAAGGGTATTGTTACATAGTGAACATTTTGTGCAGTTTGGTGTCGATCATGAATAACAACGCTCGCTCTCTTCCTGTAGATGTCGAAGGAGGCGATTGAAGGACAAAAACCAGGAGAGTATCAGTGTCTTCCTGTATAACATTAAACCTACTACCGTCACCGACACGCACAAGGTATGGTGACTATAGACAGAAACCCCCTTTTTTGGAGGCCTATGTCCAGCATCGAAGCTTGAAAAGCTAACGGTTGGATGGAACTGTTGCTATTATATTCAACTTCATACACGTGTTGATAAACTATTATAAATAATGGTTAAAATATTTTCTCAAGTAAACAAACATCAATTCCGCTTTACATCCTAATCTTTCCACGAAATCGATTTATAATTAAGTTTCCTTTCATACAATTCATAGAATAAACCTATGGAAGATCTTAACTTCAACTACTTGACGTCAATTACAAGTTATGAAATTATAAAAGCCACAAAAAAGTGATCACGGAAAATAATAAGCGATACCAGCGAGGCTAAACGCTACTTGTTATATGGATCTCCTGGGACGCTATGGAACATTAACGAGGCCTTTAATATAGAGGAAGTGTGTGTATATTCAGGGATAATCACGATTCGTGACTAGTTTTAATATATCTTAGGACTATGTTCCCATAAAGGACACAAGTATTAATTGGACACTCATGAAGTGATCTGGATGAGTTACTATGTAAGCCACATGAGGAGCATGATTTGTTGGCTATCATAAAGGCATCAAGCAGAATTGTAAATACTTGCTCTAGGATAAGGCTAGTTATGTAATGATGACGATGTTACAGCTGCTACGACACGTGGCGGAGCGACTTACCTTATGGTGCATATAGCGCAGGAAGAAGTCGAGCAGGAAAGACTTTCCCTTGCGAAAGGCGCCGGCCACGGAGATGACGACGGCGGAGCGGTCGCGGATGTCCTCCCGCAGCAGCAAGTCGGCGAGGGCGTCCTCATCCAACGTGAAGGTGTGCTCGGGGCCCGTGTTCACCACCTGCACGCCGTGCGGGCCCGCCCGCGGCGCCGGCGCCTCGCTCTCTGTGTCCCGCACCTCTATGGTGTTACAAACAATTTCAATGTTACATTATGCATAATTCCCCGTTCGAGATTAAACGGCATTCACCCGACTTGGTTTATTTTTAGCGGGAAGCGATTTTATCAATCGGTTGGACTCAATAGGAGTAAATCGAATACATAGATGTTCATACCAATAATTGAATCAATGGAAATCTTTAATGAAATTACCTACTATTTTTAATAAATTTAGTTTTTATTGCTTGGTCAATTAATAATGATGATAAATTTCTTTATGGCGTTAACAGCGGAAGTAATGTTGTCACGCCTATTTCTGCGATATTTCGATTATTTTGTGTTTTGTCTGATGTTCCTAATTAGTAATCCTGACGAATTGTTGCTAGGGTCGCCATAACATCCATGGAGCGGTTAGCAACTTCATATAGAACTGGGGTTCCATCTGAAGTCAGTCACAAATGCGTTGCTACACCCGAGGACTAAGATGATAAGAACTTAATCTAACTTAAACTAAACATCGATAAGCGAAAGTGAACACCAAGATGTTTATCATTAGCATAAGTATATGGAGGCGAATACAGATATAACACTCAAGCGCTGCTGTGGACGATGCTTTAAGAACTACATACATTTTCCCTTCTACACGCTAACTACAAAGTAATCACGGGAAACCAATGTCATCTGTAATGACTTAATGAGGTTTTTTTCCAAAACGAATATCATCGTTATGTTATGGAATTTCTAAATGAATTTTATAGTTCATTCATACATATTGTACTGAGACGTGACAATGTTCATGCAAGTTATTTTTTTCTAAAACACGCTATTGCAATCTAAAGCAGATTAGCGCAATTGCAAAATAATTTTCATTTTATATAAACGTTTACTTGGCTAACAGTATCACAGTCGGTTTGTTAGGTGCGTATACTGAGAACACATAAAAAACAAAAACATCATCGAACTCCTGTCAGATATATTGAAATATACTATTACTTAGAATGACAGGATTTTGGGTATATTTCACCACGACAATAAGCACGCGTCGGTTGAATTACGCCCTTTATGAAGAACTCTTAGGAATACATGTTTATCACAATGTTTCCGTCGATGTCAGAACAAGTAATATTTTAATATCATTAACAACATAATTCACCTAGTCGAGATTCAGGATTTGTAAAACAAGACCTTACCACACTCTCGATAATAAGAATGAATAATATGAAGAATATAAATAATAAAAAGAAAAGCCGTGCCCTTTTTTGGAATAACCCATTCCCTCTCTTCCCGTAAATGTCATAGGAGGCGATTTTGTAACAGAAATCAGGAAATAGGCAATAGCGTTTTCCCGTGTAACATTAACACTCTTTGCAGTCACCAACATGATAGAAATCCCCATTAAAAGAGCCCTGTGGCATCAGTGGACCTCAAAAAGCCTATGGATAGAGGTAACGAAAAGTAGCGAAAGCTATCTAACGGAGAAAGAAATGCAATGGAGACGCTACACGCGGGAAAGTCTATCCGAGGGACATCCGGCAGAGCTGCGTGGTGTGATCATCCGTGTCCTAGTGAAACAGTCAGCTATTATATATGATTTTAAGCTGATATTACCGCGGAATTGATTCATTTTAATATGTTACGGGTACTCACGATATGCGGTTATGAATTTCTTTTTGCCGATATTTCGACCCAGTTACATGGATCGTGGTCACGGCGAAATATCGGCAAAAAGAAATTCAAAACCGCATATCGTGAGTACCCGTAACATATTGAAATGAGTCAGCTATGATGTCAATAAGTATCCGAAGAAAAATGTACGAATAATTATTATCACTAATCATCAATCGATATAGATCATCAATAATGTTTGTAGGAACGTTCGATTAAATATTATTAAAGGTGGTAGAAACTTTTGTAGTTGAACTTCTGAGGCACCATCGCCACACTTATTGAGTTAATAGACGTGTTATGCATTCTGTTAGGTCTGAAGGGTGTGGTGAGGGAGATATACTTATCCGAGGCGTTCCAACTTAGTGCTCAGGGGTAGCAACGACTCTGTGGCTAATCTCAGGTAAAACTCTGATCTTACATAGGGTTGATTACAGATGCACATACGCGGCAGTTACTACTTAACGAGTGGACTGCATACTCGTTTGCTGCTTCTGTTATATAACTAGTAAATTAACATTGTTAAAATAAATAATCAAACAAAAACCAGACTGCGTAAAAAGATTTTTTTATTTATAAAGATATATCTAATTTTGCTTTTTATTATATTTAGTTTTCGACAAAATAGTCAAGTAAAAATACTTTAATATATATATTTTAGAATGATTTACTTACTACCTTTCATTTGATAATCTTATTAATAAAATAAATCGTCCCTCCCCCTTTTTTCGCTATTTGTATGTTCCATTTTAAAATAATATATAGCTTATGACACTCTGAAAACTGAGAAGATTCTAATGATATGTCATACGTCACAATCCGGTAAGCCGTTTGGGCTGTAACGCGTGCCAAAAAAATGGGCATACATCCATACGCTCGATAAACATTACCCTCGTCCTTACGCAGTGGACTTAAATAGTTAGTAAAGTGGTGCTAATGGCACGGGTATAAGGATAATAAGATTTGAGATGCATTATCCGTGTATCCGGGCTTAGAGATTAGCTCAATATGGAGCGTTTGAGCGGAAGTTCTTACAATACACTCAATTAGGCCCGGCTTCAACCGCTCCACATTATCGAATCATGATCACAATAGACGCTGGAGTGCAGGATGTGAGCACTCATAACACTAGTAATAAACTATGACCATAAATTAACTTTTCATAATAACATCGTCATAGCATCATCATTTTTGAGGTTAATCTTGTTCGAATTTTGATTGAATTTGCTCATCAAACTCAATCTAACAAGTTGTTTAAAATTTTCGCCTTTCAAGTACATAGTAAATCACATTCGTAAGTAAGGAGACTAAACTAAGAAATAACTAAAGCGTTTACCCACACGTATCCGATACATTAGTGTAAAACAAATAATGTTTTATCTTATTTTGTCCAGCTAAAGGAAAACTATCTGGCAAACCTAGCTTCATGGCAAAATTAAGACAAAATAAAGCATACTATATATTTAACTATTATATGTAAAAAGAACACACGTACACTTTCTACACTCATAGCTCCACAGTAGGATTTTCTCCTGTTTAGTGGGTGCCATGGACACATAAACACCCCGACCCAACCTAATCTAATCTTATTTCGAGACCCACTGCGCGTCAGACCGGTATGGGGACCGTTCCGCCACGCGGGTCGTTAAAGATAAAAATAAAACTTTTTAACAAAAAATAGAAACCGACTTCAGTGTCACCAAAAAGCAAAAAATAATTTAAATATATGTTG
>DWNE01001015.1:0-24042 GCA_018249875.1 Cecropterus toxeus | reverse complement strand
CGGGGAAGTACCACCGCCACACCTATTTCTAGCGTGAAGTTCTTGCGTTTCGGTGGAAGGGTGTGGTTGCCGGCTCATTTTTATATGAGGCGACCATTTCAGTCCTCGGGAGTGGCAACGCATCTGTGATATACTTCATATAAAATCCCTGTTCTATATGAAGTTGCTTACAAATATCCATGGGCGGCAGTAACCACTTACCATCAGGAGGGCTGCTTGCTCGTTTGCTGCTTCATATTTATAAAAAAAAAACTTCTCGCGTAAATATTATAACGGTGTTAAATAAACCATAATAATATTTACGCGAGAAGTTAATAAAATAAACAATAAATATTAATACGCATAAATTAATTTAATTCAATTTCTATTAAATATTTAATCTATGTGAAACAACTGAAGTATTTGTCCAAATGTGCTCAGATTTTAATTCTCCCGGTTAATTTATCGTTCCCGAATTTCGGCCATTTCGGTGACCGACGAAGTGAGTCAAATCGTAGTGTCCGGAAGCTTCGTAATTGAAACGGCTCTACGTGAAACTTAGACAAGGCAGCACAACTGCAGCCAAATTGAAACCAAACAATATTATTGGGAACAATTGCACGACCGAACGTTTTGCTCCATTCAAAATTGCATTCAGACAATATTTTTTCAACAGCACTTTCAAAGGAAACCAGTAGAATTTAAATAGCCCGCATGAGAAATTATTGTTCCAAACTTTCCCGAATTCGTGATAAATTCCTTTAGAAAATATGGCCCGCTATAAAAATGGTGTTCGTCACCACTTAGACAAAAGAATTCTACCGCAATTATACTATTGCCGCCATGAATCTCAGAAACAATAGGTTTTAAGTTGTAAGGACGATTTTGACTACTTTACGGCTGTCAACACCGCAAATAATTGTTTTACACTAAATATGCTTCTGTCATAAATCTTCACTGGTCGTATTGTGAAGATGTTATAAAACAAGTTACGTTTTTGTTTGCAACATTTCAGTTTATCAAGCGCGCGGTCAACAGATAAACATGTCTCAGAAACGGTAAAAGTCGTGTCGAAGACTTTATTATTACAACATACCTCATTAAAACTTACAAGATTTCGAAATAACTTTACTAATCGATTGTCTAATTTATTACTGTTTGTTATGTTGTTACCTTTTTCCGGTCGTTTATCTGGACGGACAAATTTAAGGTGTCGAACCTTAAAAACGCAATTCTGAAATGAGACATCGAATCATTTAGAGGTAACGTTGGACGTAAAAGACTTTTAGAGATAATCGGGACGAAATATTGCTTAAGCCTTAATAAAGGACTCGTCTCACAAACGACCAAATATTGAAGTATGAGTTGGGGTAACAGAAACAACATATGATAGATATTTTTAAGTTTGTCATTGATAACACCGATAATTATAATGAGTGAGCACAACACTGATAATTATAATTAGTGAGCTGTTCATATTGCAAACTATAAAAATTACATTTTTACGAAGATATTCATTAAATTTTTCGTATAGCCTTTAGTAATAGAACAAGGTGGCTGGTGGTCTCGGTGAACAGGTACTCCCAAGGCACGTTTCGAGTCAAATAACCTGCAAGAAAGGGCCCGAAACAGAAAACGCTTTGTGCTAAAAACGTCGACCCCTTATCTTCCTTAGATGGCTCGTTACCATAGACTGAAGTATATTTATAGAGAGCTATATTTTGATAAATAGCGGTTGGAGGTGAATTATATTTAGTTAAAAAGGTTTTACTTCGGTAATACAATTAAATAATTCCTAAACAGGCTTTACGTACCTTTGATGTTAAGCTTCTATGTTATATCATAATATAAGTTATACCAATTACAAGTAGAACGCGAAGTAACGCAAATTACAAATAAATTAATTATAATTGCTACTTAATTGCTACCTTTACAAAAAACAGTACATGTATCTGTAAGGAAACCTTAACTAGCATTATCACTTACATTCATATTCACAATAAAAGCTCTGAATACAAGTAGAATTCCACTTGAGAAATAATAGAAACCAAAAATAAAAGTCCACACAGCTCACGTTCATATTATATTCCAGCTCGGCTCAAAATTTTGCGTCGTACAATCAAAATTATGCATCAGCTTTATTGTGGGTAATAAACAAGGCGCGTTATTTCTCACTTTCAAGCGTTTCTCCAAATAGAATATCTATCATAGGTATTTCCATATTCGTGCCGTGTCTCTCGTCTTCATGTCTATCGTTGGATCCCGCTTCTGAGGCTTCGCACGAAGTCATCATTCATACGAGGAGATATCATCGTCGCTCTTCGTGGCCACGGCTCGGCTTGTTAACAATAAAAACGTTATCCGCTCCTTACACAAAATGTATCTCGGGAAAATGTCCAACCTCTGGTGCCTTTATTTTACTCTTTTTGCATTAGTCGCTGAGTAGATTAAAATACTTATGCTCGCTTCCCTTTAGTCCTTTATTTCTGGTAACCTTTTTTTAAATACGAATTTGTATTCGAAATTTATTTGCAATCATATTTATGTTATGTACTTTGTTGTCAAAGAAATTTGTCAGCATAACATTTTAAACGGCTTATAAAACACATAATAAGTTGCGTATTCCTTTTTATTTTATCTAAATGTCCTACGTACCTACAAATTATTAGTCTCTATACGAATTATTAAGTCGATGGAGTCGATTAGGCGAATCATAGACGTGTTGTTACCCTTAAAGCAAAAATTAACATACAACGCTTCCTTGCACAAATAATTACCTTAATGGAACAAGATGAAATATATTAATTCGCATAATGAGCCGTTTTTGTTTAATTTTCAATGCTCTGCTGCAAAAAGACTGAACCACGTATAAGATAGTATTATATTAATTAGTATCTTCTAATAGGTATACGGTACATTTCAAGTGAACACGACGAAGCCATTCATTTATAATGTAGAGGAAACGGCGGCACAAATTGTCAATCAGCGAGCGCCCTAAGCACACGTAATTAACAGGTGCATTAGCTTGCTGCATTATGTATGCTATTGGATCTGTGATGTGGAATGTACCTGAATTACATAGACTAGGCAGATTTTACTTTCGCTACTTCTAAGTGTTGACTTAATTCAGTGGTAGTATTATTAGCCAGGTGGTAGAACCAATGTAGTTCGACGGGGGAAGTCCCACCGCCATACCTATTTCTAGCGTGAAGCAGTTCTTGCGTTTCGGTGGAAGGGTGTGGTTGCTGGCCTACTTTTATATGAGGCGACCATCTCAGTCCTCGGGAGTAAAAACGCATCTGTTCTATGTGATGTTGCTTATAAATGTCCATGGGGGTCAGTAATCACTTGCCATCAGGTGGGCTGCTTGCTCGTTTGCTACTTCATATTTAAAAAAAATATATATATACATTATGTTAAAATTTTTGGTTACCTACTGAACAGATTTTCTATTCGACGTGAAATGAAATGTCTTTATTTTGTAAAGGCCTCCGGAAACACTTACGAATTCTCAGTTAAAAATATTATTTCTTACAGATACACATATGCTCAGTATTTTGGATTTTTCAAGAGATTTTTTGTACTAATTTATGCTTTTTTTTAGGTACGACGCATATCCGTTCGCAATGATTTCATTTTACGTAAGAGAATAAATACTCACTTGCCAAACGCAGGCAGAAAAGTGCATGGTAAAAGAAATAATTATATTTTATTAGGTACAACAAACAATGAGTAGGCGTATCATCTCTTAAATATTATAACGATTATACGTTATGAAATTAAAATTTTGATTTGAGAAAAAAATATCAAAAAGACATTAAAATAAAAAAATGAATCATAATCCCTTTGAATATCAATTTGTTATGAAATAACGTCGGTATTTTGTATTAATAAACAAGGTTTGTTATTGTACTAAATGAATTACGACCTCTTGCTTACAACAAGTACTTGAATAGTATTGAAAAGTCATCATTAGTATCCTGAGCAAAGAACTCTGTAACGATTTTATCATATACAAAATGATTGACGTGAACATGGTCAAATTAACAATCGTATGTATTGTAACATGTGTTATAAACTTGTTGTTTATTTATACTAGTAATTATTTATTGTTATTTGTGTAATATATTTAGATTATTTATTTTCATAATATATGTTAGATTTTGCAAATTAAACCCTGCGAATATAAAACATGTATATGTACATATATCGCAGATATATACGTGGTATTACTTGTACGTTTGTACATATTTCATACTGATCAGGTGTAAAAAGAATATACCGGTTCTGTTTTTTAGGTTTTTATAACATAGATCAATTATTAATTATATTTTTAATAAAATTTATTGAAAAAACATATTGACGTAATACCTTGGAAAATATCAAAAACTTATATTTTTCCTAGTGCCCCTAAATAGTTCAATTGGCTAAATAATTCAGTGTATTCAGAAATATCTTAAATAATTAGCCAAAAAAATCTGATCTAAAAAGTAACATTCAAAAGCGGAGTTTAAAATACGTAGGTACATCGCGAAAACATGATTACGAACTTTACTGAAAATATTTAAAAAACTACACTAGACACTTGTTTTTTTCGTTTACTAGGAATATAATGTGAGGAAGTCTCTACGTCTTTTCATTGTCTACTTCATTAATAATCATTTTATAATTGATACTTATATAACATTTGTTTATAATGATAAATTAAATACCCATTCATAACTCGTCAGTGTCATTATAGTTATCGTTTATATCGTCCGTGTTCCAGATAATGAGTAGGATAGCAAGGAGCTAATAGTTTTTGTTCCCGGCACCTGACCGAGCCCAGTCAATCTCCTGGGACGCGTACAATTATTTTAATCTTATTAAAATCACGGTGCCATTGTGGTTGCCATAGTATGGACATGCATAATGAGTTTATATAATAATTCCAAATTTTCCGAATTTAAAATTGGACTTGATTCCTGGATTTGGCATACTAATATTTCCTACTAATTTTAAAATAACTTTTAATGTCATAAGCAATTAGTGAAAACAATTCAAAACTATTTTTTCATAATGCGTCATTAAATGTTTAGTTAAAAATCATTGCTGCCAAAACCTTTTGTAGAAATTAACGAACGGCGACTCGTTAAGAGAATGAATCACGATTATAATTAAATTACTGTGAGTAATTAAAAATAAAATACTAATTTAATTTTTGCTGTTAACCTTTTGAATAAGTATACCTACAGGTAAACTAATTTAAAAGTAAATTAGCCATAAAATAGTTACGTGCATATATTAAGCAAAGGACATTTGTATACGTGAAAACTAATTATAATTGGAGTAATTTAAAATAATACTATTAAATATATTATGCCATGGAAGTGGTTAATGATATGACGCAACGTATAGACTTCTAATACAAATATTCTATTTAGACTTATATCTAATCTTAATCACCAGGTAGTAGAACCGGTGTTGTTCGGCCGGGGAAGTACCACCGCCACACCTATTTCTAGCGTGAAGCAGTTCTTTTGTTTCGGTGGAAGGGTGTGGTCGCCGCCTCACTTCTATATGAGGCGACCTTGCTAGTCCTCAGGAATGGCAACGCATCTGTAATCGACTTCAGATAGAATCCCAGCTCTATATGAAGTTGCTTACAGAAGTCCATGGGTGGCATTTACTACTTACCATTAGGTGGACTGCATGATCGTTTGCTACTACATAAAAAAAAAAACAGATATCATGTTTTTATGCGTCATGCTAATTTCACTGTTTTTTTTATACGTGGACATGAAGACGTGTCCACATAACACAAACCGTAATACACGTTACGGATAAAACAGTACATTATATTCGGACACGTCGCTTGTTAGACAAACACGGCGAGATCCCGCCGATATCTCGGAACGGGTGGGTGCGACTGCACTTGAAAAAATGTATGCATCTCAAGTTGAGCTCAAGATGAGCGCACTGTTTTGGAAGTACAACCAACGCTCTACGACCCCTAGATCGAAGGACGACCGCTTATAATTGACGACTTTATATATGTATTTTAAAAGTTTCATAATTATTTTTAATTGAAGACATACATTAAAATGTATCGCGACTAAACTTTTATATCTTTGTACATAAACTCATTCGATTTCAAGAAACCGCCGGGGAAACTTGATAAAGTCGCAATTGCATTATTAGTCTTTGCTTTTAGTAAAATAAATACACGGTTACAGTAAAAGTATTTTTTTAAAGATCTTGTATAAATCTTCATTAGTATTTTATTATATTTTAAAGTATATTTCTTTATCTCTACAGTTTCTACATAAAGTTTTTCCTATCTTTATTTGGTGTGTACGTTTGTTTTAGTGTAGAACGGCGTGTTTAATAGATAACAGCTAATAAAGCAACATTTTTCATGTCTTGATTTTGTTTAACTGTAACAATAAATACAAATACTAAACTGACATCTTTATTATGGATTATGACGGCTAGTGTTAAATCGTCAGGCAAAATCGTGTCTGAGTCGTCGTCGTAAAGAAAGGTTTATCTCACAAAAGTCATGACTAATGCGACCCTATACAACTCTGGAGACAAATTAGTGAGCAGATGAGAACGCAGATTTGAACTAACAAGGCGAGTCCTGCAACCATTGTCAAATTGTGGTATTTCTGAATTACTAAATCCAAGTTAGTCAATGAACGTGAATTCAGTAGGAATTTCAATGAATCACTTTCATTTTATAATTAGATCTGGGTTTAATGACGTCACCTTATACACTACAGTTAAAAAACTGATAGTTCTAATGTTGTTCAATATACATGTATTATTAATATTAGTGGTAGTATTAGAAAAATCCTTGCATGTATATCACGTCTGGGGAAAATAAGTGCAATATGCTTCCCAACCAAATTAACCGAAGTCTTGAGCAAGACGACAAGAACTATTGGATTCATCAAGTTCAGTACCAAACTGGCGCAGGCAAAAATTTGCAGTAAACAGTAAAAAACCTATCAGGATGGAATAAAGGAAAACAGTAAAAAAACTTTTATCCTCACAATGATTATCATATATGATCTTAATCCTTAATATATTATTATTAGATTACGTGAACTTCTAGAGCTAAATCCAAATAAAACAAGGAAAATTGTTAAACAAATTATATTAAAATCTAGCAGTAATTTGGCAAGCAAGTAGAGTTATATAGTTATCTACTGTACCCTCGTCACAACCATCATACAATCCTTGAGACAAATTGGAGATCAGATGAGCATGCAGATTCAAGCGAACAAGGCGAGGCAGCTTCTTACGTCTATTGTCAAACACATCGCGAAGTATGAGTGTACTCATTGCATTGTTTGCTTAAGAAGTATTGTGACAGTAACACATAGCAGTTTTAACCATTTGTGTATTTTTGCATATTTAAACGTCAAGATAATGTAGCAACCTTTAAAAGTATGTAAAAGTTCATTATTAAAAGCGATTATTAGCGAGCGACTCAATTACATATTAACATAATGTACTTATTTGCTTCGACATTTACAGAGGCAAGACATTACCTAACAAGCTTAAGAAAAAGACAAGTACACATACTACACTAATTTTATATAAACGTCAAGATCTTTGAATCTGATCCTATTAGGATCAATGGGAAAGCGAACCTCTAAATGGAACAGCAAATTTGGTTAAGAAGGTATCGAGTGGATTTGGGATTCTCATTCCTGCACCTACACTTTCTCAGTAACTTTATTAACGAAGTTTTGTTGTCTTTGACCCTTACTTAAGCTAATGTTTCTAATCCAGCCTTCGGTTCATACAAGGTTAATGGATCTGTTTCATCTGTATTAAAACTGTCATTGATTGAAGGAAAATAATATAGTAGAGCTTTCTTTTCATTTATTCATGTACATTGAAAACATCTACAAAAGCTTTGTAAGGTACCCCATATAATTAGTATATTTTTGTCATTGCTCTTATTTATAAGAGAAATATTGGGTATCTCATTAATATTTGAAAATCAACGGTTAAACATTAATTCTAATTAAAACTTTGGTACATTCAAATATATCTGTTTCTTAAAGCTTGTACTTCCCGACTTACAGAATTAAACACTTCGGATTTTTCGTTACGAACTCTTAAATATGTAAAGTTAAAAACAGCATCAAATATAGCAAATAACATTTCGCAATAATTATTTGTCAACCCAAATTCAAATTAATTTGTCATAATTTAAATGTAGAAAAAAAAATCATGAAATAAATGTAATTAACTTTAATATTTATTAAACCTACACGTGCAGAGAAGATCTAAGACATATTCTTATTAAGCAATGCATATAGTAACGGGTTAATGAAATAGTAATACGATGTATCAACGTTTTAACAGGATTCAATTTATCAATAAATTCCGATCGGCCAATGCCAATCAAGTCCAAACGTCGGTCAAAGCACAATAAGAGGAATATTCGACGCCTCATACGAAGGCGTTACTGAACCACCCGGACATGCCGTATGAAATGTTCACAAGACATTCGAATAAAAATCGTAGACGATTAGCAGACGAGACGGAGTGCCGAAGACGTCCAAAGGTGTATACACATTTTCACTCTTGACTTTGTTCTTTAATTTTACTTAAAGGTCTGAATTTGACCGTTTTTGTTTCGGGAGTTACCACCGCCGCTCCTATTTCTGCCTTCGTAGTAACAATATGGAAAGGCATCTTAACGTGAATACGTTAGAAATATGTTAAAACACCCGTATAAGTTATCCGGGTTGTTCTAACAAAGTCTTCAGGAATAGCTATTTGTAACCGGCCTCAGGTAGGACTTAGGATTCATGATTTTATCTGGGTTTGTGAGACGACCCGCGTGGCGGAGCGGTAACAATACCAATGTGACATACAGTGGGCTCCGGGTACGATTCCCGGCCAGACAGACATCTGAATGATGAGTTTAGTTTCTGTTCTGGGTCTGCGTGTTTGTGTATTCGGCTTTATGTGTCCATGGTACCCACGACACAGGAGAAAAGCCTAATGTTGGGCTATGAGTATAGAAAGCGTTTATTGCACGTTTATTATCTTACCTGGGTTTGTGAGATGTCTATGGGTGGTAGTGACCATTTATCACCTGATGGATATTCGTTTGCTACTTTTACAATATAAAAGACTTAATCAGTGACATAGATGTATACAACTTTAGCGAGTATAAACGCTTATTTATATTAAACTAATTAATCGATGCATATTACCAGTTTACATCTTTTTTGTCGTGTGAAGATACCTTTATAACTTTTTGTACTCATTTGTTTGCGCTTAGTCATCGCCGTTTAATATTCAACATACCTTAAGAAGATACCGTCTGCGATCAATCAAAAATTTTAATATCAATCTTAAGCAAATGTGACCCTTTTTCTCAATGCTTAAGGACTAAATTCGAAGGAGATGAAACCAAGAAAAACGAATGAGGTCGTTTGTTTAAGGAAACATCTTCGGGTATAAAAAGCAAATATAATCATATTGGACAATAACCATTGTAAACTGATCATGGGCGATAAAGATTTACCAACAATAACTTTATTTTTTTCCTTGCATTCATATTTTATTAGCGCTGTCAGACTTATTATTAAAGGAACACGAACGAACGCCGGTGAATTATTGATTTTTAGGTTTAAAGAACTTTATTGTCTTAAGAAATTACACAAAATTTCACTTACAAGATAACTTACACTAGCTTATGAATAAGATTACAGTGAGCACTTATAATATACACGGAATATTTATTATATCTAAATTCCGTCAGCAGAGTTTAGTGTCTAATTTTATTTATATTTTGTTTGTACATTATTAACAACTTACATTTTCTATTACATATGCCATCACTTTATTTTAAAATACACTTATTGGTTTTATTTCAAAATTTATAATAAATTACAAAAAAAAAAAAAAAAATTGTAATTTATTATAAATTTTGTAGTAAATTACAAAAAAAAATTTTTTTTTTTGTAATTTATTATAAAAAAATTAACTCCTTCAAACATTTTAGCGTATATATATCGTTCCGATCGATTAAATTACAGTATGGTAGTAAAATTGCTATTTATGATATTTTGCTACAAATTATTTTAAAGGTGGTGGAGCTCTTCGTGTTACGACTCCAGAAGCACTATCGCCACATCTATTTCTACCTTATAACTGTAGTATTATGCACAGCTGTGTTCTCGTGTAAAGGATATGGTAAGGAAGACATACTTATTCAAAGTGTTCCAACTAAAGTATCAGAAGTAACGATGTATCTGTGGCCAAACGCAGGTAAGACAGTATGTCCATGGATCGTACTGACCACCTACCATCAGGTGGCCTGCAAGTTCCTTTGCTACTCCAATATAAAAAAGTAGGTTCACAGATAAATTAAAAAAATAATTTTGGAAATAAAGGTGTAATTGTTAGCGCACGACGGCAGAAGTTCTGCCACATAAACAACAACAACAACAGCGCTATGTAATCAAAAAATATTCTGAGTTTCATACTGAAACTAACTGTGTACTCATAAATTTTCCTTGAAATAGGTCTAACAGTTTCTGGTATTGGCCTGTACGAACATAGTGATACGATATATGTAACAAAATATAAACCAAAACTAAATCTTAGAAGTTTAAGAACAACAAGATTATAAAAAACAACAAGTACAAATGTATTTTAACAACAGAATAGATGATTTCACAAAAAAAAACCTGTACCTATGTATGGCATGAAGTCGGCGGAAGATTCAGTAAAGATATTTTAAATTTATTTACAGTAAAATAAAATTGCAAAGCTGCTTTGTTTTGCTTTCACGAGCCAAGTATTAGTGTCCGTGAATTTCGGCGCAAATTTTGTTACTATAGTAAACGTAGAGGAAATACTGAAAAACTTTTTATTAATTAACAAATTAAAGAAGCAAACAAGCATGCAGTTCATCTAATGGTAAGTGGTTACTACTTTCTATGGATATCTGTACCTAAGCAACTTCACATGGCATAGGGGCTCTATCTGAAGTCGATCACAGATGCGTGTTACTCTCGACGACAAAGATGGTCGACTCATATACATATATGTTAGTCTGATGGTTGTATCAAAATATGTGATATATGTCAGTCTATAACTCTATTATAACCTGTGCCCTGTTCGTTATTATGTATCTGTGTGAATGTTCTGTTGTTTTATAAAAAATAAATTCTCTTCTGCGGTTAACATTCAAACTGTTAAATCGTTTTGTTTCAATGTAAGTGAGCCGGCACCCGAGCCTTTTCTGCTAAACGCAAGAACTTCTTCAAGCTAGAAATATGTGAAGCGGTGGTACTTCTCCAGTCAAACTATACTGGTTCTACCTTGAAGTTTTAGCTACCCTGGGAACTATCGATTTGCATGAACATTTTTTAAAGGCGAAGCAGCTAAATCTTCATAGTTTAGTCTTAGTTTTACTGATAGATGTGGATAGCTTAAATTATTAATGAAATGTGCGCATTAATATCAAAGAGGCTATCGAGGTTACATCCTACAAGCAATTACTTATGAATGAGCCGGTTGATTTAAATTTATAGCATATTAAATCAATGTGTACGAACTCGTTTATCAATATGTTTATCAACCATATCAACTGTGTCGTCAGTTTTATGATTGACTGTATTGGTTATATTATTCGTTAAAGAGACGAATTGTTTATTGCATATTGGGAGTGGGTTACATGTTAAGGCATTATATGATACATGATCAGTTTATCATTGATAACATGTGACAATGGTCTGCAACATGCTGATCATGGTACGGGTTTAATTCTCGGCAGACATTAGGATATTGTTTTGATTCTGAAGGATTGTATAGATTTTACATGTACATAATACAATAGATAACGAGAAACTTCTGAATGAAAAGCGTATGTTTTTTTCACATGAACGTTGTATATATTTGGAAATATACATGAAATAATTTACTACGTAGTCGGTTGAAAAAATGAATCACAAAAAAACCTATTTTATGCTTGACAAAAAACACAATTTGACAACAACTTTTATTTTTCACAAAGCTGTTGTCAAATTCAGTCAATTATAAGGCCTAGGACATCCTACGATAAGAGCGAACGCTACAATTTTTGTGATGCACTCGCGAAAATTGTGGCTCGCGAAAGTTGCTGGCGTGACAGTAGCGAAAAAGAACATGAGTAGGCTTAGTGTTTCAAGATGCACTGTAAGTACAATAGATCTTCTGTATTCTTTTAGTAATCTACTGTATTATTCAACAACGTTATTTTAAAAAATAAAAGTTGAATTTTGTTATTTTATCTATACTAACGTATAAAAAATATTCACGTGAAGATTAGGTAAGCTCTTTCCTTTAGGAAGTCGCCTAAAAATGAGATGGTATATTTCTGCTTGTTACTCAATAATGTAAAAATCACCAGTTTTATTTACGTACATAAAATATTACATGGATGTAGCTTATTCACCTGGTCTACTGATACGCTACTTTTGGGTTCAATATTTTGCAAGATTTAAAGGTGACGACTAATTTATTGACGTCACACTCTGTGTTAACGAAAAGAAATAGCATTTGACAGCATATCCGAAATTTAAAATATTTTTTGTTTCAAAATATGTGTTTGTATCCGAAAGCTTCTTATCTTTTTTCGTAACTCCGGTGTTTAGCGAGTAAAACCTATTACCGTGGCGAAGCAGGGGTACTATCTAGTTTCATAATAATTATACAAAAAAAAATTATGTATTGAAGGAAGGGAAAAGTGGATCCATTGGATGTCGGTCGTAATATTCAAGAAAATAAAGTAGCAGTTATACAGAAGATGAAGAAATCAGTTCATCCTATTCTTTACAATGTGAAAACACACACTTGGAATAGGCTAAACTACTAATTTTAGGTATAACAAGTGATCTCCCTGTAGCCGGAAAGTTGAATTCGGCAACGGTATCCCCTGCCTGTCAGAGGCAACTAGAAGTGGGCTTATGGGGTTGCGGGCGGCTAGAGTAGCACTTCGAACCGCCCAGCCAACAACCCCGAGGAGGACGGCGGCATGTGTGGCTGCATGTCATCGCAGATACTGGAAGATGCAGGGGGACGTAACACAACCCCCAAGAGATGAGTCCAAGAGGGGTGCCGCGATAACGGACACTGGCGCGTTGCATCGGAGATCCCGGAGTCCTCTGCAAGCGCTGAGGAAGTGCAAAAGCCTCATAGAGGCTTTTACACAACGTACGAAATCCGTCGGAACGACTTTCTATCCCAAATTATAAAATAAAGTTGTCTTTCGGGGGTAAAATAACTATAAAATGTAGCGTTAAAGAACTATCACACATCTTTTAAATGTTAACTTTAAAAAATCAAAGATTCCAGCCTCGCATTCCGTGTATGAGAGGCCGAGTTTCAAAGCCAATAAGCTGTCACTATTATGTAATTAAATAAGTAAGTAATTATAACATATTTTATGATACTTACGACATTTACCCTCACTTGTATACAATACACATATTCAAAGCAAATGCAGAACAATACTTCGAAATTTACAAGTACATAATAAATTTCATTTAAAGTACTTCATGAATGTAGGTCACTTCGTGACTATCTCGTATATTCATTGTTACTGGTCATTTATCTCTCGGAAATATTGAGTTGAGAAGGATGTCCAATGACCATGTGACTAATTGGCTTCTGTTACGTTTTGTAATACATTTTACATCTGTAGATGAAAGTAGCTTTGAATTCAAAACGATCTGAAGAAAAGTAGAAGCTGGTAATGATTTTAGTTAGTTAAGTTAGTAAAAGTTTTAAATTCCTCCAAAATTTTATACGTCATACGAGAAATTGTAAAACATAATATAGTTAGATTATTCTTTTATTCTGTTCATTATGAACAATACATAATGAACAGAATAAATATAATGAACCACGTTAGAAAAGCATAGCAGGTTCTAATGAGAAGGATCTAGAGACGACGTTACAGGATGATATTTGTGATTAGCAGAATATTGTAACGTAAATTAATACCCGAAGAAGTACAAGTAACAAATTTTAACGTAAGCATATTTATGAGATTTTTAACGTACATTTATACGTTAAAAAACATACCTATACTTACTATATTTCATACGTACCTACATACGTAAATCTTACAAAACTCATGTACACTACTACTTGAAACTTCAGAATATTTATTGCAAAAAACCCTACAATACTAAAACGTAGATGTGTAGTTCTATTTGACCTATTTTACGATTACAATTACACAAGACACAACAAACGAAAATTACCCCCAACCAGTTAGATCATATATCTTCATGTACATTCCTCTAATGGAGATTAGTAACAGAAGGTGTATAACCGTTGTCCCGATGTAATTGATCGTTCCTCCAATTCAAACGCAAGCAACAGATTAATGACCATCCGATGGTCAGGTCGGCGCTAGATAATATATCTGGTCATCGCCATCAATCCTCCGTGGTTAGTTAACTCGATCGAATTAAGGGTTACAATATTAGCGCTCGATTCGGTGACTTTAATTAAACCATCGTTACATAGTCATTAACATTTGCGTGAGTGTAAAATTTTTGAGAGTAAATACGTTTTGAACAAAAATATTATAGTGTACGTGGACGTGAGGTAAGTGACGAGTATAAGTGCAAGTGAGGTACGAGAAGAAATGAAGAGGATAGAAATGTTAAAATGGAAGAAGCCGAATGTGTAGTCTTTGAGAATTGTAGTAATATAGTTATTATTCTCTCCAACACTTTTTAAAAAAATATTTAAGATGTATGTATTGTTTTCTGTCGCCTTTAAATTTTAAAATTGGATGTGGTAAAACAATTTAATTTATTCAGAATAATAATAAGGTATTCAGAATAAAGTTTATTTTATCATCCGTAGTAAACTGCACATTATTTTTTAAAAAGTAATTATAATTTTTGAGTCTTAAAAAGCGACATCATTTGTGGTCAATCAGTGTGTGAAATTTAATTTTAAAATTTCGACGTAAAACATTTCATATAAAATCTGTCATTAAAACGTGGCAGCCCTGTTATCATTCTGCGGACCACCCGTTTACGTAAACCTTCGTTAACCCGATAAAGTCTAAAATAATTAAAGCCCTATTGATCGGTGAAACTCAGTGAAACAGTTGCTGTCCGTTTTATATGAACGTTTACGTAAATATTTGTAGCACAATCAATCAGTAGCACCATCGGCGAGGAACTAGAAGCGGATAAATACAAGTTATGAAGAATAAAGCGATACAGAAACAGAAAAAAGTACACAAAAAGTTCCGTGCCATTATCTATAAAAAGCGGCAAAAAAAGACGTTTGTTGTATTGGAAATGGGCCCTTAAATATAAACTTTATACTGTTTTAAATATTCGTTTTATAGCGATAACAGAAATATATTATCTGTAAAAATTTCTGTTTAGTTCTCACTCATCTTACCAGGGGACTAACAGACGGACAGATGGACTGAGGATCAGACAGGGAAGTCTTAGTTATAGGATTCCGTTTTATCCTTTGGGTATGGATCAAAGCTGTTTTTTACGGGACTGAATTAAATAAGTCATTTATTTTCGGTATTAATATTGATTCAGGTTTACGACATTCATATTAAGATTGCTCGTAAATTATCGCTTTCCCGGTCCGTTACAGTACAACACGTTACGTGGTTCGAAATTGGTCGCTAATTGTCGTATTTCAATCTCCATTTACATCATCCATTGCTTCATATTAAGGCGCATGTGATTTAAATTGCGATTAATTGATGTTAGTTGACTTTGTGATTGCTTTCAATGAACCGGTCTGGCGAATATTTGCCGGCCGTTCATTTTGTGGATCAACAACTGCTCTTAGTGGTCTATTTTTTCTTTTTATAATTGACTTGACTTGATAGCGATTTAAAGTGACATAATAGGTTGTTTGCGTGATAATATCTTAGATCTCGCTGATAGGGTCTGGTATGTTATAATTTGATTTCTGAGAATCTATACAATAAAATAAATTAAAAGTGTCTGTTTGTAACGTAAAATTAACAGCCTGTTGTTAAATGCTCATGAATTTGCGATACTTTTAACAAAAAGTAAATTACTGGAATTTTAGTCTAAGTCTCTTTTTATTCAGAGAAAAATTTTGGAACTGCTTGAACAACTTCGACGGGCCTGTCCCTGGCTATGTAACAGATAGCTGATGTTATAAGGTGTAACTAAGCCTACTTTTGTTTTGATAAATAATTATGATTCTCCATTAAAAAAAAAACTCAGGCATACGCGCACGCTTCACGCTACCGCTAACATCAGTAACTTTCAATCGTCTTTTAAACAATGATACTTTGTTAAAATTGTCGAAGGTCTAAAATTTCTGTTGCATGTTTGTTATTTTGTTTTGAACGCGAGTAAAACCACGGAGTTCTACTAGGGGATTAATAAAATTTGAGAATATTTAGTATCTTGACTTATGACTTAGTAAATTACTGAGGAGAGTAATATAGCAAGTGCTATATGTTAGAACTAAAGTGCATGCATGCATGTTTAGAACGATAACATTCATGGATTGTCGCGTCACTCTTAAATAGAGTGAGGTGAACAAAAATGTGGAAATACGGAAAGTGACACCAAAAAGTTACATCCACATGCTTCAACTTTCGCAATCTAACTTCGCTTATGTCAAAACATTTGAAGCCTGTCCCTGACATTCCCAGACTGCCCTCATAATTACTCATACGCTCGTACAGACCTAATGAGTATTTTAATAAAGGCCCAGTTACACCGTACCGCTACGTAGTCGCATGTCCCTGTTAGCAGATACGAGTATTTACGGCGCGCTGCATATAGGCAGATGCCGCACATGCTCTGCCTTCATTCGAATAGATGGCGTATAGGGTTGACACTGCGATATTTTTATAAAAACAATTAAATATATAATTAAAAATAACAATAATGTACTAAATGAAAATAATTTCTGCAAGTGGTTAAATAAAGATATCTATAGGTATCATGCTGCATTCAGGCTGTAAATGCAGACTGAAGTAAAGAGCAACTTTAAACATTTCAAAATTAAATTAAGTTAACTAAAATATAAACTAGATTTTAGTTAATTTGTTTTATCACATGTGCTATGTAGTAATAAGTTACTTTAATAAATTATTTCTTAGTCTCTTAATTTTGCCTCCTTCCAGATTAGTGTCTTATAGTACAACCTTCTTGATCCATTATAACATTTTATACTATACAAAGAAAAAAGATTTTACAAACTATTGAATCTCATTATACAGTGATATACCAATTATTAAAACAAAAGCTTTATCCTAATACAAAAGTATTTCGACCTACACGCAATTAAATAGACATTATATACAATACGAATCCATCGATTAAACTTGCCAAGGTGACTATTAAGCTCTTATCAGATGAAATAGCCAATCGAGACATTAAATCATGACAGCCACCGGCATTGACTTTCGAATTTTGTCATCGATGGACAAAACTAAAAGCTTATAGACAAACGTATAATGCGGCGTTTTATCTGTAGGCATCAGATTAGATAGTCTTGTGACATTGACTCTATTTATAAACTTGATTGTGGATAAAACGTTAAATATAAATATATTTTATTTGATACTAATTTAATCAAGCTTTACACTGTTCTCAGTGCTGAAACTGTAAATTAATTAAGGTCATATATTTGCAAGTTTGTAGAGCTTCATACATTGTCACTCCTTAGTTTATAGTACACTAATAACAATATAAGCAAAATAAGAAGCAAAAGGCGATCGTATGACCACATTCAGAAATTCCTTCCTACTTCTAATCTACTTCTAATCAATATAATCATTATTTTCATTAAGCTTTTGCAACTTATTACTTTCAATCTTTAGAGTATTCGTTTAACAATAAATTTGTTGTTTACGCGGAATAGGTGCGCATGGGCATTATTGTACATTAGAAGACGTTGTTTTAAGAATTGAAGTAGCAAAGGAGCCACCTGATGACATGTGTTTATTGCCACTTATGAATACTTATAATGATTTTCATTAGCATTAGGTCGTCATTAGGTGTGTTCTAGTAGTCAACGATACAACGCCATTTAGACATATTTAATAGAATTCTCAGGTAGATTATTTTCATCAATACACCATTCATTGTTTCTAAAGTTGCATTTGAATTAAAACAATGATTTATATTTTTCGTAGCGACTTGACAGCCCTGACGTTAAAATTCATATTAATGCTTGCTAACAAGTACAGAGCGGGCCATTGGCGATATTGATATAAATTGATTACGACTCGTCGCGACACACATTAATATGCTTCGACGCAAATACCTTATCTATTACATTCATTACATGTAATGATAGGATCATGAGTTTGTTAATCTTAAACGTTCTCGTATGATTTATGGGAGGGAAACAGACGCGCTCTTATGTGGGAAACAGTTGGAACACTTGTAATTGGCTTTTGAGCGGACTTAGTTTTCAACTTCGATTGTGGCTATTAGCCATTTTGATTTAGACTCATCGCCATTCATATTAAATCTTATTTATATGTTATGTTTATTACATGCAATGATAAGGTTTTTTTATCTTAAACGTTTTCGCATGATTTATGGAAGTGAAACAGACTGTGCTCTTATGTGGGAATAGATATAACATTTGTAATTGGCTTTTATACGTATTTATTTTTCAACTTGCCATTCTTGTTAAATCTTATATTTTGTGTGTATTTTAAGCAATGTTAGGCATCATGAGTTTTTATCTTAACCGTTCTCACATGATTTATAGGAGGGAAACAGACGCACTGTTATGTGGGAAACAGTTGTAATACATGATTGGCTTTTAAACAGATTTAGTTTACGACTTTGATTATGGATATCATCAATATTGATTTAAACTCACCGTCAGTCATATTAAAGTTTATATGTTGTGTTTATAACATGTAATGATACGGATCATGAGTTTGACTATCTTGAGCGTTTTCGAATGATTAATTGGAGGGAAACAGACGCCGCTCTTAAATTACTTTCTAATATAAAATATGAAAAATATTTTGTTATATAATATATCATGTTATCCTTGAATAATCAGATGGGCCTGGTATTTGAACCTCGGTCGATTGAGCGACCAAATTTATCAGTGCAAATAGGTACTAAACATACACATAGAAGTACCTACTAAATGCAACTACACGCGAGTCGTCCAAAATTATTGATGCAACTAGGGTTCTTTTAACATTATCTGACACTTTTTATTTCTAAGTTGGTGCCTCTGAGGGTTTATGTTAGTCTGTCTTGTTAGTAATAAACTTACGGCATCTTTAATCATTAACAATAACATAACGATAAGCAATTAATTCGACTGTAGTTCTATAGCAGTCATATCAGTCACTTTTTCACAGTTATTCATCAATATTTATAATTTTTGAAGGTCGTAGAACTTTGTGGTTTGACTCCAGAACTATTACCACCATACCTATTTCTGCCGAATAACAGGAGTATTAAGCACTGAAGTGTTTTGGTCTGAAGGGACCACACCCTAAGGGAGATAATAGGTAGGTATTTATCCTAGGCGTTTCAGCTTAGTCTTCAGTGGTAGCAACGCATCGGTGAAGCATGTAGTTCACCTGGTAGTAAGTGGTTACTGCTGCCTATGGACGTCTGTAAGCAACTTCATATAGAACAGGGGTTCTATCTGAAGTCGATCACAGATGCGTTGCTATAACTGAGGACTAAGATGGTCGCCTCATATATAAGCGAGCCGGCAACCACACCTTATTTTAACTGGGGTTCATTATAGTTGTCCTTGGGCGGCAGTGGCCACTTACCATCAGGTGCACTGCATGCTCGATTGCTACTTCTAAATTACAATAACGTACTAACTTACCAATACATGTAGTTTTTATTTATACATGAAGAAATGTTAAAGTAAGGTAAACAATTTTTCACATCTAAACCATAGTAACTTTCTCCATTAGGGGGCAATATTAAGGGCCATATCTTATCAGTTTTATGTAAATGAAATATTTGTCCAAAGTAACAATAGGTAGGCTCAATAAAATAGATACATGATAAATTGCTATATTCCCACAACCATTAGAAAGGTGTATGGAAGATTTCTACATTCCTACTGAGTGATTTTCGCTCCGTGTGAAATCGAATAAAAAATAATGTTGCAGATACCACAATAAAAGCAAATACGTCTTGTGGAGAAATTTATGTGTTTATTTATGTTTTGGAAACTTTTTACTTTTTATTTATAGGCCACGAATTGCACTTTTACTTTTATAGTGATATTAAGAATTAGTACCGCAGTGTCCACAGTTACACTTGTTTTGTTTTGGAAACCTGTTTTTAAACGACTGCGCATCTTCGCTTTCAGTTATAACGTATTGAGATTTAATGAGCACTAAAGGTGAAACTTTAATGCACAGTGTTATTTTTTATAAGAATCAAGGAGCAAACGAGCATGCAGTCCACCCGATTGTACGTAGTTACTGCCGCTCATGGACATCAGAAAGCAACTTTATAGAACAGAGGTTCTATCACAGATGCGTCGCTACTTTCGAGAACTAAAACGATTTCAGCTCAATCGGACGCGAAGAAATGGGTTCAATTCAGCTCCAAAACATTGCAAGTATTTTTTTTTTTATTAATTTCAACCACAACTACTCAAATATTCTTCCTACCTTTCTATCTATGAGTGCTCCTCTAATAAATGAGTTATTGACCTCGCTTTGTATCTATCATTGAACAGCTATGGCTCCGGCTTGTAACAAACGATGATTGGTTGCATAATTGACTGAATGAGTTTCGCTCACGTGTCTATACTGAGTGCCGATTTGAATTGATATCAAATTATTAAAAAATCCGACGTTATTTTAAAAATAACACTTTTAAATGAAACAAATATATGTATAGTTAGTATGAAATGGATTTACGTCATATGTATATTTAAATGTAATTTGCACGTGTACGTAGTATTTCAATTTGCACAAACAGTGTTAAAAAGGTCTCCTTCAAGGACGGCAACTTTTTAGGTGTTGCGTTAGAATAAATAAATGGCAATAACAACTTTCTATTAAATGTCAAGTTTGCTTAATTGTGCGCTTTATTTATATTTATATTGTATATTAAGAAATCCGATAAGATTAAAATCGATCGATGAGCTCTCCATACACTTGCTTAAGCAGATTTTAAGTTTAGAATTCTTATAAAATACTTCTCTATAGACCAACGCAGTATATCATATGTAGCCTTCCTAGATGTGAGGAGACACATAAAAACATGGAGGAACATAAAAACATGGCGGCGTAAATCAAGTAATTTGAAACAAAACATTTAATTAGAACCCATACATATTATTCTAAGAATACTTTATATGTGCAATAAAGCAAAAATGGCCCTCATTAATCTCGATTTGTTTCTATCAGATCGACTATCTACTCTGATTAGACGTGTCAAACGATGACTGGTTGCGACACTGGCAAGCGTAATTGGCTGAATGAGTTTCGCTCGCGTGCTGGTGCGGTTGGCACTGATTTTGAATTTCAAGTCGCGATGACACCACAGATTATAATAATTATATACGTATTACGATTTATTACTGTAGACAATGTATCTTAACTTTATAAAAGAAGATGTCTTTGAAAGTTCACATATATTTTCATATAATAATAATAAAGTTTATTTCAGACATGTCTATAATTGTTAGTATACAATGTTGCTTACAAACTAGCTTAGTATAATTAATTCCAAATTTCCAATATAATTTCAGATCCAATATAATATAAAATTCATAGCAAACAATAAATTAATATACAATAAGTCAAGTCAAAAAATATTTAATTTGTCCTATCACAATTTTCACAAAACTGAGCATATATGAGGAGTCATACGTATATGACAACGTCTTCAGGATGCAAAAGAGAGGCCGTTCTTTTGCGCCTTATTGCGTGAAATCCGTTGACCCTCGCTTCTACAAACATGTTTATTTATTATGCTTTATAACTTAAACTATAGTTGTTCGTCGTATCACCTTGAAAACATTCAAAGCGTTACGATGAGTATGATTTCATTGGGGAGGTACCGCTATCATAGCTATTTCTAGCGTGAATTTCAGTTCTTGCGTTTCAGTTACATCTTCGGATGAAGCAACGCCTTCCTGATTGATTTCAGATACAATCGTGTTCTCTATGAAGTTGCTTGCGGATGTCCCTGTTTGACAATAACCACTTACCATCGAGTGGACATCAATGAAATATCTTAAAAAAACAACGACTAATAAAATGAAAAAGTATTTCAATATATCAATCAGACCATTATTTCGGGCAAATAAATAATTAATTAAAAATTTTTTAGCGTTAGCTAATAAAAACATGACCAATAATTAACATTTATATAATCAATTTATTACTCATATACGTCACAGTATCACGAAAATTTATTGTACACCTAAAAATAATGTAATAATTGTATCTTTCGACAATATTTAGTAATTATAACAATTTCATTGTACCTATTGAACTTAAAGCAGTTCAATGGTATTGTCAAATTTCAATTACTAAATAATGTAAATTACTATAGGATTATATAGGCACATTCATTATTTTACTGTACCACACATGACCAGAGTTCATACTAGAATAGGCAGTGTAATCACCCTGCTTGCGATCACAAGCACTTTGCCCTTTGTTTCGTTCACGTCGCAGGCCCATCTATCAATGTTTAGCGCGCGCCAATTTGTTACTCTACAATTTATTCCCGTACTCCCGTCGGCTCGGAATGCTAGCAATAAGATTTTGTTTCTATGAAACAGATCTTTGCTATTCGAACCATCTAGGGTATTCTAATAGACCCGCGCAGTAAGCGCTATTTCTGTAAGGATTTATTTATAATTAATTAATTTTTGGATTGATTATACCTTTATACTCTGAAGTTAAAATTTATTAGTCTTTGTCACCAATTATTTAAAATATTCAAATTATACTATTTTTTTAATCAGTAGATATATTTATTTATTTAATTATTAAGTAAGATGAGTTTTGTTCCCGAATTTGTTTATAAACCATTCGTGTATGCGTTGAAACTTTGGTGAGTCGTCGTCTTGTCGTTTACGCGCCGGCGAAGGGTTGAATTAGTAGCACCATTTTACAATAGGTGGCGGTTGAATCGCCTTACGCACAATTTAAATGACGGGCCCTATAGTTCAGAATGTTATTTTTTTTCTAAAATGCAACTGAGGATTAATATCAAAGTTCTTGAATATTCATCCAAAAGTTGGTTTACGGGAAATAATCTTATTTTGGGTCCAACTTATATAGATTAGTTCTACACATCGAGTTAAATGACTTTCGCATTATAGTTGGTATTAAATAACAAAGTTATATCGTAAAATTAATTAATAATTTCTATACATTTTTATATTGTAATTACTTTACTTACTTTATGTAAAATAATTGCATTATACATTTATATGGAGAAACACTAAAATAATAAATTTATGATTGTTCATGCATAATAAGTGGAAAGAAGAGGCCTAACGGATCCTTGAACATGTGGTCTAGTCTAAAGACTAGTCTAAACACCCGACCAAGTCTGTCACAGAGAACGTCATTGAAAATATTGCGCATACTGGCATATCTACATAATGGACTCAAAGCTGACCCGATCCTTAGTAATGAAGAAAAGACTAGAGGATATAATGCTTTACAATTCACATTGATCAGTTCAGATAACATAACTCCTATCTTTGATCGCGGTTTTATTTCCGTGAACGCTATAATAATAAAGTTTTATTACTATTCATCCGGCAAACACTTACGCTTCGGAAAAGTGTTGGTAACTAATTTGTCTTATTACAAATGGGTGAGCGAAAAGCGATAGACCAGTGGATTACTACAAAAACTCTAATCGTTAGGTAATTGTTAAGCTTAAACTTATTTACTAATATGTTTTCTTATTTTTGTATATGGCTACTTATGTAACACACACGCTCACACACACGATTTCTATACTCATTGCCCCACACTAGGATTTTCTCCTGTGTCGTCGGTGCCATGGACACACAAACACGAATACACAA
>DWNE01001014.1:0-24044 GCA_018249875.1 Cecropterus toxeus | reverse complement strand
TAATACTTCTACTTATTTTGAGGAAAACTCATATAAAACCGGTCAGGGTTTACGTTTGAATTTGTTTTAATATTTTTAACAAGCTTACTAGTTACTTATTGTTTTTGAACTCAAACTAAGGGTTAGAACCTTAAAGTTAATCCTGAGAAACATACTTAATAGTTTTTGGTAACCTAAATATAACAAAATGAGTAAATATTCAAAATTTACTTTATTAATTCGTTATTTCCCAAGATACAGAGAACATCTTCGAACACAAATGTAGAGTAGGTACCTTTGCATAATTTTTCTCCTACTTTAGAGTTATGATTTCAAGGCTGTATTATTATTATAATAAGATGAGTGATATCAACTCCACAGCGATAGCAACGTAAAAATTTCAAAACATGTTTTATGTTGTCAATAAATGTACATTCAGAATAATTTAATATATAAAATATGTAATAATTACACAACCAAATTAAATTCATAAGCTTATATTAAATTAAAATAATTTTGAAGCATTTCGCAACGGAACTTAGATGCACGGCTTTCGCACGCTAGCCAAGGCAGGGATACTCAACAATTTGCCATATGCGACGTTTTGTGCGAAATAATGGCGAGAACTGACCGCCCTTCCCGACCACAATTATAACGTGCCCGCAGGCGCCCAGTTCGTTACGCGCTCAGCTCTTGGCGCCTACTCCTGGCTCCTGACCTCTGACTTTTAATCTTCACGCTTGTATATTATGTACGCAAATAAATTGGATATCTACGAGGGTTTTCGTTACATTTTAACGGTGTGTAGGCTGACTTTGAATTAGGTCATAGGGTAAGTCTGTGGGTGGTGTCACAAAATTTACAAATGTCATATTCAATGATAGCTAAACATCTTTTGCATTGAATATGACATTTGTAGAATTATAATACCTACAAGTCCTAAAAAAACAAATTGTAAACTAGTTTGAATATAACCTTTCTTATATAAACGGTCACTAAAATTACGTACTCTTACATATATATTTTTAAACATTAATTGAAATTATGTTACATAATATTCTGTGAGTTAATAGTACATTTTACACATTTGCCGAATCCTAGAAAGATATTTAAGAGTTTAATTTCTTTAGACTATCCAATATGACTGATAACTGTGAACCGTAAAGCTTAAATTGAACGTTATCGGCGAATTGAAGCAGATCGTTGAAGGGCTTTTAAGCGTGCATCGTTATTACACCATAAACTCCAATTTTGGACTAATTGAAAAAGGAAAAGCGGAACCCAGTCACAAATTACCGACACTATATCAAGTGTTAAACGGCACTTATCGACGCCGAAATGGCGCGAGATCATTCATGATGAAAAATACACAATTTGAGGCAATAAATCAATGTCATACCACGACTCTGCTTGCTCGGTAGCGGCTGCACGAATGGTTTATTATATTATTTATTACCTATATAACCTAGTTTTTTTAATTGATGCGTCTACCTAATAACACGGTAGTAGACGATCTTAATAGGCAGCGCCATTGAATTTACCTTTGTATGTTTTATGATAGCAGATACGTATAGCTGAAGGCAACAACGGGTTTTATTAAATTATTTAGATAGTTCCAGTAAAATTTAGATAATTTCGACATTCTTTTAATAAACTGAGTGTTCGTAATAAAATCTTACGTTCTATTTAATTATTTAAGAACCAGAACGTTCAAAGATATCTCTTTGAAAAGTTGTTTCAAGTATATACGAGTACATATTTACCTAAATAATACTTGTCAGGAATAATTGAGACACAACATTCGTTTGGCGCTGTATGCGTCAGTGTTGAACAAATCTCGCAAAGATCGCTACAATTTGTAGCAAAATATTGAAGTCCTATAAGATCAGACCCATATAATATGTGTGTTTAAAGCCCAACGCTGGCGCTTGCAGCGGTAAACGATTGAGGCTTTAGGTGAATTTTTCTTGACCTTTCAGAAAAGATGTACCTTCAGATTTATATAAAAAAAATAATTATGTGTAGCTATGCCAAACTATGGTGAATTTGTAATTATCATAAAATAAGTGTTTTAGTATGTATCCATATTTTAACAAAATACATATGTTGGCCCACATGGCTGAGCGTTTCAGCAAGTAGTGGTTTTGGGTTTGATCCCTAGTCAGGCAGATAGATATCTGAATAATGAATTCATGTTTGAATGTTTTGTATTAGACTTCACATACGCCCATGCTACCCACTACACAAGAGAAAATCGTAGTGGGAGGCTGTGCGAAATATATAAAGAAAATATAGCAAGCATACTTTGTTTATTAAAATACCTACTTACATATAATTCCAATTATCTACATACTTGATATTTTACAGAACTCTGGGAATTTTCAGTGTGAAATAACAATAAACTGGCCAAACAGCTGGATGAAAGTTTGAATGTCAACCATTCCTACAGAATAGGAGCACACCATTGAACACGTGGAATGACAACCAGCAGACAGCAGAGCATATATGAAATTATTCTGCCCCTTACACAAGTTAGATAAAATTAAGACAATTCTTAGTTTCTCTAAATCATTCTCTTAGATTTTTACCGAGTAATGCTATCTTCCAAAACATCTTTAATTGGATGAAGTCTTGGAATAGTCAGAACTTATAGTTTCTCCTGTAACCCAAGTACCTACGAAAGCTTTGTGCTTTAGTTTAGTGCTTGGAGTTTAGGAGCTGCAAGTGCAAAGAAATAAGAAAATGTTTAAGGATATTTACAAGTTTAACTGCAGCGTACAATCGGCAAGTTTGTTGAACATTCGCAGCCTTGTCCGGAGTGCAACACGCGTATTTGTATGCAATACGCATGCTCTAATACGGCGTTCGATCTACCGACAGCCGGCAATTTATCTCGACTACGAATCGAACCCCAACCTTGCGTGGCAATTGCAACATTTCCTGTTACCTTCCCCGATACCAAATTGCTTCTGCAAACGGCACTGAATGCTGATTGTTCTATTATTGTTTTATTTCAATAGTGGACGTTGTCCGTGTCTGAATATATTTCTCGTAGTATTTTATAGACGTGCCAAACTGGTGCGCCACTCAATGATAAGGTCAAGCTAAATACTATGTAACATCAAGTTATGGGCTACCCATAGTTGCTAACTCAAAAAGATAAAAGTTCTACCACCCTTTATAGCCACAATATCATATATACACGTCGTCATTATAATAAATTTGATTAAAACTCCACATACATGTTTTCTTTGTTTTTTTTTACATATTCTATGTCTTATATCTGTGCGAGAATAGTTTTATTACTTTCGGATTTATTACAGCTTCATCAGGACCGCAATGCCCGACAAGTACCTACATTTAATTTCATTTGCGATCTTGTATATTATGCGACATATTACAAGAGTATCTATAAACAAAATATTTTAAGCAAATTTCAGATATTTTTGCCTGTTCTACTTGCGAACAAGCCAAATAAACTTACCAGGAGATATTCTAAATAAAGTTAATCAATAACTATACTAATATTATAAAGCAGTAGAGTTTGTTTGATTGAACGCGCTAATCTCGGGAACTACTGGTTCGAGTTGAAATTTTTTTTTTGTTTTGAATAGTACATTTCTTGAGGAAGGCTATAGGCTATGTAACGTATATGTTTGTTAATTTTTTTTTATGTAGTAGGGGGTGAAACCGTGGCGCAGCTAGTATTTTATATGTTTCTAAATATTTGGGTTAATGAAAACACCTGACTAAAGTTACAAAGCTAAAACATTCATTGCACCACCTTTCAGCATTAATTACAGTATATGACGCGACTGGAAATTGCAAGAAATATTTCAAATATACGTAAGCGAGCACATGGTAATACATCTGTTTCAGAGAAGTCTAACAACTACGCATACATAATGCTACAAGTCACGTACACACCCATACCGTCGCGCTTGTTAAATTGGATTTTCTTTCACTACTTGTAGCATTATTAACTATCTGAAGCGTAAAATTAGAGGAATACGTGAAACAACTAAGATGATGATTTGTGACCTTAATACTTGATCTTTGAAATATTTCAATGGTTCATTAAGTATCTACATTAGCTTACAACATCGAGTGTGTTAAATTAGGCATTTATTATCTTAATATACGGCTATATCATTAGCATAAGAAGAAATAAAGAGACTTTGTACTGAACATGTAACCGTCACAATAATTGATTGTCGGATTTGCAGGTACTCTCGTGAATAATCATAACCACTCTCGTATTTAATTACCTCTCCTCAGACATAATTAAAGGGCAACATTATTTTGTTTGTATGTATGTCAGCTACGCCGTTTATTATATTCTACGATGTATTGGGATAGTCTGTAAGTAATAATTTTGTTTTAAATCATCATCTAGTCATAATCGTCCCACTGCTGGACACGGAACTTTCAGAACGAAAAGGGTTAATAAAGCCATAATCCACCACGCTGTCAAAGTGTTAAATGATAGACATTACACACTTATGAGAACTTTTTTTTAGAAACTTAACTGACAGGCGTGAACATAAATATCCTTAATATATTATGCTTATGCTACGGTAGAGGAAATCATCGTGAGTTCTCATAGGTGTGTGAAGTCTACCAATTGGCACAGTGCCAGCGCCGTGGACTATGGCCTAAAACTCTCCCATTCTGAGATAAGACCCGTGCCCAGCAGTGGGACAATTGATAGCTTGACGATGATATGCTTCTTCCCCGTTAAAGCATATTCTCATTTATTTTAACAAGCAACTAAGCTATAACTGTTGTTTCATACAGATAAGTATTAAATTAATCAAAATTGATGAAGTGATTCATTTTTACTTATATGTACTTGATTCTTTATATCAAAAACAACGTCGAACGTATGCCTAAACAAGTAACATGAAGGTATATTGATATTCCGTGTCTAATTAAGACGCGTGGGTTCTGTTCGAGTCTTAATAATATCACCATAAAAGGGTACGTAGTCAAGACAGTGAGTGTTTTTGTCCAAACCTAAACAACAAGCGATCGGTGGTTAATCGAGCGGTGACGCTAACCTGCGCGCGCGCCGCTACCTTATAAGTCAATCTTCCTATTCGCCCCCGCACGCACCTCCTAACTCACGGAACTGCCGGTTACCCATTTTCCGATATCTATACAGAATATTTTATTTGTCATCTTTATTTAATCATTACATTTGAATTATTTTAGGTTTGAGTTATGATTTCTAAAATGTTAAAACCAAAAAAAAACAATTTTATTTTTTAATATAGTATAATACTCCGCGACGGCGTACGCGCAGACTGTAATACATAGAATCAACCCTCTAAAATATCTCTCTAGGGGCGAAATATCAATCCCTTTCTAAGTAGGAGTCTAAATCATAAGTATAATGAGCTTTTGGTGTAAAAGTCATAAATATAAACTTTATAAATAATACTAATATACTCTATAATTTGGATACTTTCCAATCATACTATCCGTAATTCATGGTTCTAGTTTTAGTAGTCTAGATTCTGCAATAATTATTCTATAGTGAATAATCTTTTCGTATTTATTACATATAAGTAGAAGATCGCGGCGTTGAAACAAAATTTATTTAACAAGCGACGATAGATGGATGTCTAATAAGACACACCTCGCAACAAATGATGTTCGATTGACATTTAGAGACACAAATGAAAATATCGCGCTATTTTTATACAGCGGACGGACGTACATTTATTTATCGGCCCTTATTATCTAAATAGGAAGTTATGAAACGAGCGTCACAGTGCTAGAGACAGTTGACGAAAGTGTCATCACATGCGTCACGACGCCCCCGGCCCGTGATGTCACTGACGTCGTGTATGACCGTGTCATATGTAATTATACATCTCCATGACGTTGATTATACCTCTGTTATGTACGCAGTCGTAAAAGTTGTCATGAGTATTTTTGTCCGAACATTATGTTGATGGATTTAGACTGTAATGTAAAGAAAAATCAACGCAATACTCATTGTTATATTTGCCTTATTGTTACTAATGTAGACGTCTTTATATGTATACTACATGTCGTAAAAAGAGATTATCTACACTAATATTATAAAGCTGAAGAGCTAGTTTGTTTGGTTGACCGCGCTAATTTCTGGAACTACTGGTTCGAATTGAAAAAATATATGTGTGTATAGTCGATTAATTGAGGAAGTCAGTAGGCCAAATAACATGACGCTATGTTTGTTTGTTTTTTCTTATGTCTCTGCGACTGAAACCGCGAGGCTCAGCTAGTTTCAGATACAATACGCAATGTTCCAGATAAAGTTGCGGTAAGTAGGATTAGGAAAATCCAATATGAATATAAATTATAAACCGCATGTTCCGCCCCACACATGTTAGTAAAAGATAAATTGATGTAATACTTCCTACGTAGGGCCATCCAAAATCCGTTTGTAGGTTGGCGTCCTTTACCTTTAACTTTCATAATTACCAGTGATCATAATAATGTGGGCGCAGGACACGCGTAGGCCCGACACTCTTTGAGCTTATTGAATTTTCTTCTACATTTTTATAATTATGCGTTTTAAGGAAAATTTAAATATTGGCAAATATTTTTTTTTCATTAGGAATCATTATCAAGGAAGTACAGATGTTGTTAGTTTGACAGCGGTAGGTGAAAATATT
This sequence comes from Cecropterus toxeus, assembly GCA_018249875.1. Classification (NCBI taxonomy): domain Eukaryota; kingdom Metazoa; phylum Arthropoda; class Insecta; order Lepidoptera; family Hesperiidae; genus Cecropterus; species Cecropterus toxeus. The sequence goes on along the minus strand of DWNE01001014.1, from coordinate 17,400 downwards.
TATGTAGTGATGATTTTACCCGAGTTTTTCGAGCCTATATATGTTTGTCTGTCTGTATGTATGTCCTTTTCTTTGGCACGCGCTACAACCCAAACGGCTTGACAGATCGTGACGTATGACATATCATTATAATCGTCTCAGTTTGGAGAGTGACATAGGCTTTATGTTTTTAAAAAATGGCGCCTGCAAATAAGGGACAAAGGGGAGAAGGGACGACTTTTTTACTAGCACGACTATATGGGTATCAAGTGAGAGCAAGCAAATAGATTATTCTAAAAATATACATACTATACTAAACTATTTTGATAAAAACTCATATAAGTCGTTAAATTAAATATATCATTATGAACAAAAAAACGTTTGAAGCAGTCGGGTTTCTTTTTATTTTAATATTTTTATCAATGTTACTTAAACATTGTTAAATATTAAAAGTATTAAATTAGTATGTCTTTGACACAAACCGATCTGTCCCGTCCATTGACGTTTGCACGTAAAACAAAAGATCTTACATGAAACTGACCACAGATTCGTTACTACTGTAAACGGCTAAGATGGTTCCCTGATATCTAAGTGCTGACTTAGGGACGGCACAAGATGACTACTAGGTCATCTTGAGTTATCGCTTATTGACCGAAACAAAAGAACTGCTTAACGCTAGAAGACATTGCTAAGTTCATGAAGAGTTTAGGTTTGAAGAAACTTAAAGGAAACAGTGACTGATCGGCTAATTAAGGTCGACAATGAGGCTGGAGCTCTGTTTAATATAGGCGCATTATTATTTAAAAACGGACATACAAACAAACTCATAAACGCAGCTATACTCACATAATTTAGTAACAGGTAATGTATAAATAACAAATAATATACTGATTTAAGTAAATTATATTATTTGTGAGAGGTGATATAATTACTCAAAAGGATCTCACATCCTCAACTTATATTGGTGTAAAATCAATTAATCAAATAAATTAGTGTAAATAGACGTGTGGTGTAACCCCGTGCGACATACTGTATTGTAGCGGGAGTTCTTACCCTAGGGAGGAGGGGAGGGGGGATAAGGAATATTTGACTTTCGAGGGTCTGCTCTTTGTCCGGGCAGATTCTCAAGGATATAAAACCTATACCATAATATTACTCCACAACACTGTAATATTATCTAAAATATTATAATGTAGAAAGGCAATATAAAAGTAATACTAACCCAATGTTTAGTGACTGGTGCGAACAACTTCGGTTATCACCGAGCTGGAGCCACCACCCTCCATATAGTCCAAAGTGTCTAACCCGAACAAGCGGCCGCCACTGAGGTCGACGATTGCGTAGGAACACGAACCTCTTTAAGTGTGATAGTGGTCCGGCCTCCACCCTCTCATACATTGACCGTGCGAGGTGTACCACAATCCTGCAGCTGCTGCATATTATTCGCGCTCCACGTCGTTCCTGACGTAGCGACAGACCCTCAATGACCCTCTAGTTCCGGGATCAGAATAGTGCTACGGTATCCTCTGCCTGTCGTAAGAGGCGACTAAAAAGGGCTTGCGGGGTTGCGGGCGGTAAGAGTGGGAGCTCAAACCGACCAGCCAGGTGATCCCGGGAAGGACGGCGGTATATTTGGTCGCATACTGTCGTAAAGACAGCGTAAAGGCCAAGGCTCTCACGATCGCTTGTAGCGCCTGGTTCCGCTGCACTTAAAGAACCATGCATCGTAGCACGGGTATACAACCGCGGCGAGTACTAAAACCGTTCGAAGTAAATGTCATACGCGACTAAAAATGTAATAATCAGTGCTGGTAGCTTAAATTATTATTATTACTAGTTTATAATTTCGTTTTATTTTTTTACATTATCACGCTTTTTTATGATTTCTTTAAAATAAAGTAACGCCTTCGGTGTTTAACACAAGTCTATATTCGTACGCGGCGGTTACATTTGTGCGATTGACTTCGAAACGTATAACGTACATTTGTACGGAACCGCGCTAGAGTAAAATAACCGCCGCGAGAAAACCGTCGGTGTAACTGCTTTAAATGTTTAATTCGTTTTAGCACGATATGGTAGTGACTGAAAATTTTAAATCTTATTAATAACTTCGATAACTAATACACATATATCATATGAAAAAAATATATGTATTTTGTGTATTTAACATTCAGTCCGGTTAATTATAAATGCCATGATCGAAATGGCTTTAGGAATACCTATATTATGCTTACTAAAAGATTTATTAAAAAAATATATCAAGTACATTATCGGGATAATTAACAAAAAATACTTACTTGTTTTTACTCCATTTTGAATGTTACAAAAACTTTAGGGATATATTATTTATTTAGTACGAATTGGTGGCGTTTAAAAAGAGTTTTCATTTGGGGCCCGTCCTGGGCCTCCCACGCTCGGCGCCCACTCCGTGCACTTTGACATTTGTCCGCCTCGTTCCGCGGATCAACAGGTGGTTACCATGGCAACGCATAAACAGTTCACGACCTTTCCTTTGGCCGTTTATCCTTGTATTAGGGATTGTGAAAGTTAAATTACTCAATACGATGATTTAAGTTATTCCTTTTATCATCATTGAATTGTTTATCATAAACATATTAGATTTTCTGTTTTATATTTTTGACCAAATTTCAACAAAATTGTATCTAATTGTTTTGCAAGAAACAGTTCAACTCCTTATTAACAAGTAACGCCTTATAATAATAGGATTGCGTTCATATGAATAGACCAGTACGTAAACGATGACTTATAATGATATACGTCAATAATCCGGTACAGAAATAGTTTATAGAGTGTATACCTATGCATCGTCGCACACGTTACGTCGCAAACAGAATGACCAGGTATATATTTTTAGTCGAAGCCAATGATTTATCCGACCTACGTAACTTCCCAACTATCTCGTCCGGGCATCGACGTCACGGGAGCGCGTGGCATGCGGCTAATTGTAGCATAACCAAAACGGTCTCCGGGAATCGGCGGCAGCGCGTAGCGTACGAAAGCGGAGCGTGATTCAGCGCGGAGAAAGTGGTGGCCGACAGGAGCGGGCGCGCGGAGCTGCGGTGACGCGCGAGCACGCGGCGAGCCTCCGCGCCCACGCTGGTCGCGCGCGCGCCCGCTCCGCACCATCACTACACTCGTGCGCCCCGCGGTTTTCGCGCGCCTCCCTTCGCCGTCGCGACGCCGCGCCATTTTCTCGCGCATGTGGGCGACGACGGCTGAGCGAGGGCGCCCGGCTCGAACGCCATTAACGCGACCGTCGTGAATGAACGCCGACCTCGACCGGGTGGCTGGCGTCCATTGATAGGGCGCGCGGCGGTCCACGACCGCACCGCGCTCTCGTCGCACGGGGGCGGCGTGCTGCACGCCCTCGCCGTTTCGCGCGCGCCTCAGTCGAGGATGTGGCGTTCTCCGCGCGACGACACACATCGCGTGCAAAATCTGTGTTCATTTATCAGTAGACGCTCACGAGCCTTCAGTGTGATTACCGTGCCGCATAATCATAATTTCCTAAACGTAATGTTCTGTGATGGTGTCAATTTCTGTAGGATTTTAGGTAAATAAGTTAGTGTTCGAAATACCGGAAGCGACCGGCGACGGTCGGTACGCCGGGCGGTGTGGCCGCGTGCCGGTGTGTGAGTGAGTGCGGCTGAGCCGCGTATGGTGGTGAAGTGCAAGCGGTGCGGGGATGCGATCGTGCGATGCTCTCGGTGATCGCAATGCGTCGGCCGGAGGACGAGGAGCTGGGCGGTCGCGGCGACGGAGACGAGTTCGTGGACATATCGCACATGCAGCTGCTGGTGGAGGCGGGCCCGAGCGGCCTGCACTACGGCGGGCCGCCGCCGCCGCTGGCGCAGCCCCAGCCCTACGCGCAGCCGCCCACGCACGCGCCGGGCGTCGCAGCCGCGGCCTCCGCCAGTGCCTCCGTCGACGATTTGTTTGCACTGTACTTTACACCAGCAACACATGGTGAGCACTATTGTCTAGATGTGCATTTATCTTCTAATAATTACTTTACGATTCAGAATTTTATACTGTCATAACAAACTTATAGATATGAATCGGCGGATGCTAATGTGCCTATTTTATTAGGCTCAATACGTTAAAAAGCAGTAAATATAAATTAATTTCTTCATATATGATACCAGATCATATAATGGTCTCATTTTACCTGAAAAAAAAACACTCATAAAATTTAGCTAAAAGTGTCAATGGACATGGACACCAATCGCCACTTAGCCATTTTTTGACCATAGGTAAGAGCTCAGAGAAAATCGCTGTCCACCTGGTACAGATCAATAAATACGAAGACTTTACACATGTTCAATTTAATCTGTGGACATATTATGAAGAGCAACAAAAACAGAAAATGTATTTCATTTTATGTAATCCGCGAAACAGGTTATCCAGTAACAATGACAGCCTAGTGACTTAAGCACGGCATCTCAATCAACGGGTTCAAATCCCTGGCATGCACTTCTGATATTAAAAAATTATGGGCATATTAGAAATTTATGATTACTTGCTTAACACTACAGGAAAACATCGTGAGAAACCTGTACGTTTGACAATTATTAAAAAAAAAGATCTCAAAAGCATGAAAAGTTTACCAATTCGCACTTTGCCAACGCGGTGGGCTATTTTATTGCATAAAATTTTCTCACTTGAAAGATCCGTGGCTAGTAGAGGGACAGTAATGGACTGACAGTGAAAATTTAACTTAAACTTTAAAAAAGTTAACTTAAAGCCTTAGAGCAAACAAAGACCAAAATATGGACTCGATATATTTTTTTTTTGTACTTAAACCTAACGATAAGGCAGACGGGCTACCTGATGGGAAGTAGTCACTGTCGCCTATGGACATTTGCAACACCAGAGGAGTCTTTTTACACCCAAGGAGAGCTCTTTTTACACCCCTCTTGAAGAACCCCATGTCATAGCCCTGCGGGAATACCTCAGGTGGAAGCTCATTCCACATCTTGCAGGTTCGTGGCAGAAAGGAACATGCAAGATACGATATGTATGGATGGCAAAAAATAATTAACATGAACGGCACTGCCGAGAAAATTATTATTAAAAACTTTACTTTACAAATATAAGGGTCACTTCAGGATTCTCCTGTAGCCGGGGAGTAGAATATGCTACAGTATCATCTGCTTGCCGAAGAAGCAGGGGGATTCTAGGGTTGCAGGCGGCTAGAGTGGGAGCTCGAATCACCCGGCCAGCAACTCCGAGAAGGACGGCGGCATGTGTGGCTGCATGTCGTCACAAACACTGGAAGGTGTAGATGGACAATTACATGTACCCCAAGAGATGAGCCCGTGAAGGGCGCCGCGCTAGGGGCACAGGTGCGTTCCATTGGAGATCCCGGAGTCCTCTGCAAGCGCTGCGGAAGGCCATAGACCCCCTCTGTGTCCATCCTTCCGTTAGTGGGTAAAATCCTACATAACCCGGAGTCTCTCTCAAGGCTTCGGTGTACCTTTTAAAGGCTCCCCCCTCCCCTCCCCGTCACCAAAAAAGGTCACTTCAGGATAATATTTATTAAATGTAAGTAAAAATAAAACTTACAGAACCAGTAATGTTTCCTTAAGTGTTGCTGTGTGCTGATTTGAAGGTTGAGAAGGGACATGAGAAGCATCGCAACATAGTCCTCAAGGGTAGCAATACACCTGCGGGCAATCTTAGAAAGGGATCTGACCTATCTGAAGGTGATAATAGATGTTCTAAGTTTCCAGTTTCCACTTTTTATGAGAATTCCACCAAAAATAAAGTCCATCTAATGAGGTGGACTGCTTGTTTCTTTACTATTTCTATAATATATAACACCTCGTGTCGTTGAACATAAATATCAGTTTTGAGTATACTTTATCTACTTTGCTTCTAAGTTGTCTTTAGGGTATAGAAATTTCTCATACAGCAGATTGATATCGCACTTTTCCAGAAGGATTGAAGATGACCTGGCTAACAGGGTGTTCTTCCTAACTTTCCTCGGACTTTATACAGAAACCGCACTATTTGGAAGAAGGAACGCCGTCAAAACCCACAGAAAAATTCGTTAGTTAGATTGTCTAAACTGCAATGGATATAATATATTCATGGTGTCGTTGCCGATGATGAAATACAGAAAGTGCCCATTTACACATATTACACGAGGACGTCAACAACGTAGGCAGAAGAGATACCACCGACAAACCTATTTCTAGCGTGTGTGATTGCCGGTTTACTTTCATATGAGGCGAGCATATTAGTCCTCGGGAGTAACAGCGCATCTGTGACTGACTTCAGATAGAAACCCTGTTATATATGAAGTTATTTATTAATGTCCACGGGTTTCAGTGGCCACTCACCATCAGGTGGAATGCATGCTTGTTTGGTACTCCGTTTGATAAAAAACTGGTTCAAAATATCAGAAATAAAGATATAGAAAAACCGCTTATAGCGAGTACCTGTCCCGTATTAAAATGGATTCCGCGAATTCCACGAATTCCGCGATAATATTAATTTGGAATCCTTAGAAGCACATTGAACACATCGCAACCACATCGGTAAGCCATCAAAACCAAGTAGACCCTGAAGATGGTACTAGTGATTGGACTCTGTAGAAATTATCACTAGGACTATTTCTGTCTAATAACCGCAATATTAAGAGATGATTGTTGATGACACATATTTATCCGAGGACTATCAAGGCATTACTGGCTTCAGGTACCTAAGACTAGTCAGATGTATATGGGCGACCTATGTATATGTATATGTATAATTCGGTAGTCCATCTGGTTGACACCATGCTCGTTTGAAAATTGTATATCGTAAAAAAAAGCGTCAGACGCAGTTTTACAAGCGACAACATGTATGAGAAGGCCGTCACTTTATCCAATTCATCTGATGATTGTCACAATCGCCCATAAGTAAGAATGAAAAATGAGATTATCTTACCGGGCACATATGCGTTGCTCTCCCATCGGACTAACTTAGACCGCCTAAGATAAGTGTGCCTTATTTATCACACCTCTCAAACCGGAACACTAGAGAAGCACTCTTGTGTTCCATTTGCACACACTGCAGTTAAAAGACAAAATAAGTGTTGCAGTGCTTCCACAGCAGTCGGTTACACATTGACATTATTTGGTGATAAAATTTAAAAAAATCCGCTCGTCGATCGCTCAAGCAATAATTTGAATCGGTCGAGCGTCAGCAGTTAAACCAACGGTTCAGAAACATAAGCGACAAGATAACTTTAATCTGTCGCTCCAGTCTTCTTCAGTATAGAGTAGTCCTCTTATTGAACTTTACTGCTAAGTATTATTGTATTTAGGAATATTAAATGCAAATATAATAGTTGCAAATTTCTTCATCACAAATTTCCCGCGTATTACTCAATTGATATTGTTTTCCATTCAAGGGGCGCCATTAAGTTAAAGTTAAGAACATTTATCTTTTCTAACAAAATCTAATCTCCTATTCGTCAAAAAAATCATGTTTGATCTGTCAAAATAGAAGTACCGACTCCTAGGTATATTATACAGAGAAACGCCATTCAGACGACTAATCTAGAATATTTCTTTGGTGAGGTCAATAACTTTACTTGAGCTTCCGGTCGCGGTTCTTGCTTGTGCACACATCTATGTGGTTCATAAATTTTTATTCAGAGAATGTATCGGAAAAATGTTTGCTGCGTCAATCCTTGAAATATATTTTCTGAAATTAACGCTGAATTTAAAAACGAACGTCAGGTACACTGCAAAAAGTCCGCAAAATACCTGATTTGAGCAATGCATGATTCAAATTTGTACATAACTTTTCATAATAATGAACTAACTGAACACTCCTGGATAAGTATCTTAATTTATCAAAAAATGTTTTAAGTATGCTAGTCAAAGTTTGAATTCTACGTTTCCTCAGTTGAATCAGCTTCATTTGATATTCACGTGAATATTTTAAAGGCTCCTTACAAATAGTACGGTCTGACTGGATAGGTAGCACGGCTACATGCATTTCTAATGTAAGGTGTTTCTTCCAAATCAGTAGAAGGATGTGGATGCCGGCTGATTTTCATAATGAGATGACTATCTTAGACTTCAAGAGTGGCAACGAGTCTGTGAATGGCTTCACGCCCATTCTTTGGAGGTAGTTATAGATGTCCATTGACGACAGAGATCAATCAAGTTGAGTGCATGCTCGTCTGCTATTCAATCATGCATAAAGGTGCACCTGAAGTCAATCATAGATGTATTTTATTGATTCTCATAATGATTAAGTAGGAATGCCTCATATAAGTTAGTTTTCCTAGAAAGATAAAAGATGGTGATGATGATGATGATGATGATGATGATGGATGGTGATGGAAGGGCTATTAAAGCACAGAAGAATATTTATGACACGTCTAAGAAACGACATTCATAATGCAGGGTTCAAGTACAGAAACGCTGTTGCTTCTTCTTCTTCTGTACTAGAATCCTGCATTTTTAATTTAATGAAGTAGCAAACGAGCATACAGTCCATAAGCAACTTCATATAGAACAGGAAATCTATAAATCGGTCTCAGGTGCGTTGCTACTTCCGAGGTCTAAGATGGTCGCCTCATATATAGGTGGGCAACCACATCGTTTCACCAAAACGCAAGAACTGCTTCACGCTAGAAATAGGTATAGCGGTGGCACTTCCTGGTCGAACTACATTGGTTCTATCACCTGGAAAGCTGTATGGTAAGGCAAATATATTGGGTTGCAACTCAAGCCTCGAAGTATAGCCTATGACGTATCTCCTCGAGATATACTATCATTCTAAGAGTTTAAGCAGAAAACCGACTATTGTACGAAATACAAAGATGTATAAACAGCTTTTTATATGCCAGTTATTTCATATTTAAAAACATAGACAACTAAATCTACCCGACTTAGTCCAAAAAATCAAACGTAACGAGTGTATTCAATTTCTGTTTACTTTAATGTTTCGTACTGAAATAAAACAATTCAAATGTTTATAGTTAGTCGGATGAGTGTGATAGCATGAAGCGCAGACGCAGTCGATTAGCTCGTCCGGTCCAGATAGCAATATAGGGAACGCTGATCGAAATTGTTTCGACAGGATCGCAGCTGATGATGCGTATAATAAGAGTAAAGAGTAAAGGTTTTATTTGCTGACATTTTTACAACAAAATCTTAAACCACATTAGCTAGAGTTAAACTAGATAATAGTTTAATTTAGTTTAAGGTGGTAGAACTTTTTGTAGTTCGCCTCTGGATGCCCTATCTCTACCTAACACGCTTTCGACACTCGACACTCATAGCCCCACACTAGAATTTTCTCCTGTGTCGTGGGTGCCATGGACACACAAACATGAATACAGAATCACCCAGACCCAGAACAGAAATCTAAGCTCATCATTCATATTTCTGTCTGGCCGGCAATCGAATTCGGGACCCACTGCGCGTCAGAGCGGTATGGAGACCGCTCCGCCACGCGGGTCGTCTACCTAGAAACAGAAGTGTTATGCACTGCTTTTTACCCGTCAGAAGGAGGGTGATGTTTTTCGAGCGTATGTATGTATGTACATTTGTTTGTTTGTTTGTATGTATGTCCATTTCTTTGGCATGCGCTACAGCCCAAACAGCTTGACGGAGTGTGACGTGTGACATAATTATCATTAAAGTCATCTGAGTTTGCATAGTGACAGAGGCTATATAATTTTTAATAATGGCACTTGGAAATAGTCGGAAAAGGTGGGGGAGGGACGAATTTTTTTAATACTACAATAATAGGTATAGATATTAAATAAAAGCTTTTAAATAGAGCAATATAAATATATATATGTGTGTGTGTATATATTATAATACTTTTTTACTCGTATGATTTAGGCGTTTAATACCACTACCTCCTCAGGGTTGAAGAGTCGAAGGTCATTTTTTTTAACTCATATGTCTGCTTGGTTTATGTTTCATCCTCTTCTCCGTCCGTCTTCTCAATCGTATTATACATTAATTGTAAGCACCAAATGAGTTATTCCTTCTGCTTAGGCATTCAGTACCTCTGTGTCATCACGTTTACAGAGTTGAAGGACAATTTGTCGTCTTATATCTCTGCTTAGCAATTTTGTTATATATCCGTGCGCACCAAATGGCTTACTTGTATGGTTAAGACAAATAGTAGCCCTGCATCATCAGAATCTCAGAGTCAAAGTTAAATTTTTCATCGCATCATTTTATTCATGATACTCAATGTTCATTTCAAGTTTATGTTTATGAGAATCGAATCGGCAAAAGTTAGGGAGGATTTTCCATGGAATCCCATCATCAGATCCTGAATACCGAAGGAAGGAAGAAGGAAAAAAACCGGTCCCTAGTTTACTAAATACACACTCATTGGTGTATATAAATAAAAAATATATATATTTCACCGAATTGAGACCCCCGTTCTTTTTGAAGTAGGTTAAAAGTGGCGAAACTTTTTTTGATTAAAATCAATGTTTCTATAGCAGTTTTCGAAAATCAAAACTTGGGTTTAAAACTTTTTTAATCTATAGGTATAAATTGAAAATGTTTAGGGAACCGACATGGTACTTTAACCACAAATAGCAGATGCATTGCTTATGCAAGAAATGAAATATTAATGAAGAAAACCAAACAAAAATCTCTAATAGTTTAATTATTCAATTTTTAATAATAGCTCGCTGCTTTGTGTCTAAAAATACAACCTATTAGGCAGCAATATATGTAATGTTCTTTCATTTTAATAAATTCTAGTCTGCATTATCTGAGATCTGAGACGATGTCTGAAAAGAGGCGGAGTTAGTTCGCTTCGTCGTCAGCGATTGGCCGACGCCATCCAGTAAAAATTCAATATGAATTTTCGATAAGAGGAATGAACGCTTCAATTATAGCAGCCAATTAGCAAATACTGAGTATTTCCAATTTCTCAATAATATTCTTTGAGTGTTTTGATAAGATCTATTCTCCAGACAGCTTGAATTTATACGTTTTCTAGCGAAATAAAAAAAGAAAAACAGCCAGTGCTAATTGCATAGTGATATTACTCGATCGAATGAAATTTCATTTTAACGACTACAAAATAAGAAGTGCATTTTTAGTTTGTCTTATTATGCTTTCAAAACCAATTGAATATTTACAGAAGCTATTTTAGAATTCAGCATATATCTAATCTCGTGGCAGCACCCTCACTCCTCTTTCTGTATAAAATTGAAATAGCAAGCGAGCATACAAAACACCTAACAATAAGTGGACACTGCCGCCCATAGACACCTAAACCAACTCCGTATAGAGCATAAATTCTGCACTAAGCCGATTACAGGTGACTCCTGAGTAATTTCATATATCAGCCACCATCCAAGCCCTTCCACCGTAACGCAAGAACTGCCTCATGCTGGAAATAGATAAGGTGGTGGTACCCCAGACTGACTAAACAGAATCTACCACCCCTCAACTATATCTATTTCTGCTCAATGGTATCAGTGTTAAACTATCTACTGTGTCCTGAATTGAAGGTAGTGGTGAGAAAGAAACATTTATTCAAGGGATTCTAACTTATTTCTCAGACGAAGCAATCATCAACCTGTACCTGGCCTCAGGTAGGGCTCGATTCCTACCCAGATCTTATTACAGTTCTGCCAAACAGTTTTTCGTAGGCGGCAGTGTCCATTTACCATCAAATAAACGACTTCTTTGCTATTTGTATACGATATAAAAAAATGTGTTCCGATATCTCAACCTCTCTCCGGTCGAAGTACACTGGTTCTAACACTTAGCAATTTACTTATTGTATTGTGTTCGACAACTTATTGTAATATAATGTATTATTTTAAAGGGAAAACGCATATTCTCATATTTAAAAGCGCATAACTGACCATCCAATAATATTAAACATTAAATTTAAAACTACTTTTCTTATCTTAATTTCGCTTAAGTTAATTTTCCCGCGTGCTTATGTGCGCTCATTTTTTGCACACCATAAATTAATAATACAGAAGCGTCGATAGCGTCTTCTAACGTGGTTGTGTCGATTTCAGATGCAGATTTCTACTTTCTGGTTTATCCCTTTAGATCTTATTCTTATAGGAGAGTTAGTGGCATATTAGATTACGTCACGTTGCACCCAAACGTGGCGCCTACTGCGAATGATAACGACGTCACGTATCCACACTAGCTTCTGGTAGGCAATGCGTGTCAAAAGTGCATCCCACGCCGATCGCGCCACATCAGAACCGCCGGCTCGTCAGAGGTGCCTACACGAAAGGCCATTACACCACGCTGGATATTCCCAGATGCGCGATAGCTGAAGCTTTGAGCGTCCGCGGTGCCACTCCGGGGCATGCACGTGCCTTTGTGCCGACCCGCGCCGTCTCACGTCACTACACATAAATTGACAATCTAGTCCTTACCAGACGAATGTCAGCTAACAGTGCCGCTAACTAAAACGATTTGCATCTCCACGGATGCTTGCCCAAATATGACTCAGTCATAGTTAATCGTATTAGAAGCACGTAAGATTAACCGACGGCAAAAAACTTGCACAACTCAAGACGTGATACATGAAGATATCGGTCTCATAAAGTGACATCGTGTTATCTCCCACCGGATATCTTAGTAACTTATGATACAATGAAATAACGACATGATTAGAATAAAACATGAGAAATACATCATCATTATACTAAACTACTGTTAAGCTTTTAGAATGAAATGTTAAAATTGTAGTCCAGATAGTGCTGAGGCAGGTTCGTATATTTAATTTTCTTTTAATATCTGTTAAATTTACAAATGAGCATACAGTCACTGTATCTAGTCTACTACTACTCTAGAAAGGGTTATAGTACTACAATTGCCACATCTGCATTTTATCCCTCAGGACTAAGTCGAAATGCCTGAAATATTTATGTCTTTCTCTTACCACACCTTCAAAGTTGAAATTTGTGTAGTGTAGAGTGTGTCGAGTCGAACCACTATGGGTTCTTTCGCCTGTAAGTTGACACTCTTTTGAAAGAATTGTGAAAGAACCATAAAAAATTACCTATATTACTTATTAAATACAAATCCGAAGTCGCGGCCTGGCTACGTCGACCGGCGCTAGTATTAACGCCAGCTACGTACACAGATTCATGAGCCCATCTTAGTGGTGTCCCTCACATGTCGTCTCGAACCCTATAGGCATCAGTTGGATTCGCCTGAATCTGTCTCTATGGACAAACTGACTGACAAAGTGAGGCGTTCATCGCAAGCCGCTCTCTGGCATCTATATGCGCTTTCAACGAAACAACTAGAGAATTCTATGGCCCACTCCGCCGCTGCCTCCACGAAATTCGCTACCTCGCAGAAGACTTGCACCACCAGGCATGACCTATCACTTTAGACCGTGGCACAATCCACTACCGGAACAGAGTTTCCAGCCCCCAATATGATGGCGCTGTGCTTCACACTCCACAGGCTATACTTCCAGCGTACCCTAGGCTTCTCATCCGACACAGATAACTCCCGAAACATTTACTCTCTATTCGAAGTTCACCTTGTTAAATAAAATAAACAACTATGTTTCTGCCACACTGGTCACTTTATTATACGTACATACCTATATTATTTAAATACTTTACCTATTAATTCAAGTGCTCTCTATGACACAATATATTAAGCTATTTGCTGCAATCACGAAACAATCAAACTTTCATTCCCATTGTCCGCAATGGCTTAAGCTTCCCATGAGTCGCCAGAGCACCTGCATCGAGCCCAATGATGGGGAACAATTGCTATCATTAAGGACCATCGGCGGCCGTCGAGCCCACACGCTAAATATTCAAATAGTCGCTACGACAATGCGAGTTAATTTAAAAGTCAATAAATTATCGCTAATGCCCAATTTGCGTCGACCGGTTAACAATGCCAGTTCCCGCAATTACTTAAACGCATGTAACAGCGAAAGATACGATCGAGGACTGTCCGACATCATTGTCTCACCCTATACGAGTACATACACTGCAATTACTGTGTATCGATTACAGGTGACTCAGTCCACTCTGATCCCGATTGACTTCGCCATAAAACAATGTTTTTATTCACTATTTGGCCCGGTGCAGCGTTGTCCTTATACGCCCCTGTGCGTAACTTTTTAGGCTAAACCCCTAAATTATTGAACAAATGCAATGGTAACATGCAGCTCGTGAATAAAGTATTTTATTTATATTAATGTCATGTTTTCGTTGAAATTGGTTCGATGAGTATGTATACTTTGCGCTCGCAAATACACATATGCAGACAGATTTTTTCTATTTAATATATTTAAGTGTCCTAAGTCATAACAATTATTAACATTATAAAATGGAAAAAATACAGAGAAACAATTTTATTTCTATGTAGAGATCATATGTGATCCTAAAAATAGACTCCCATTTACAAGGATGTACTTTTATGCTATACTGCATGTGGAAAGGTATGATTTAACAGTAAATCCACGTATACCAAATTCAGGTAGCGTAAAACAAAGTGCTTCTGGAAATTACAAAGAGCATCAAATATTCCAGTCAGCTCAATCTCTTTTATTGCGTAGTGCGGTGTATAACATGTTTTTTACCTATCCACTACATACTTATAAATGTCAGTGCGAAAAAATAGAAAAACTTGTTGAGTAATAAGAGAATTTATTTACAATTAACTTTGAATATAGACAGAAGAGTTTAGAAAAACATTTATTTCGGTTTTGTGCGATGGCTTTTCGGTCCTTTTACCATTTCGAGATATAAATCCTTTGCACATTACTAAAAATCAACAAATAAGTTGGCGCATTTGTTACTACTTGTAATATGCGTCCGATGTGAAGAAATATATGGAAGTAACAAAGACATATGGTAATCTATGTATGCATATGGCGAGTTCTGAATTAAAGCGCAATGTTTAACTATTTATCAATTTAAAATTCACAGAAATTTGCTCTGTATTACAAAATACATCCTATTCTGATTTCAGCATTGTTCAAAGACCCAAATATTTTAAGATTAAATTTTACATTGATTGGTAGTAAACTTTAGGGGTTGAAATTTAAGATATAATTAATTACAACTTTTACTTGTTAATCTTAAATTGCAGGTCATACGTAAGCTTCAAAATTTATCTAAGCTGGTAGAACTTGTAAGTTGTTATTTGTCTTTAGCGACACCAGCAGCACATCTCTTTGTGCCTCTTCATTTTGATTATATTGGAGGGTATGGTAAGGGTTATCGTATTAAAGAAACAGAACTTTAAAGCTTCCAGTTACTTTACAGACGTGCCTGCAAGCTACTTTTGTAATATTTAAAGTCTAAAGCGGTCAAATTGATCGATGAATGTGTAAGTAGCACTTACTACAGAACTAAAGACACGTATCTATATGAAAGTAGATCTATTACATAATTAAATCATTCTAAAGTTGCATAAAGATTAGGTGCACATGCTTTGAAAGATTAGCACAGAAATCACACACCGCGCTTGTGTAGATCAGATAAAATAATCTCCGGTGGCATTCCACGGCGCGAGAAATCCTACGTCCTGATTACGTGACGAAAACAACCAACTGTCTGCATTGACTACTCTACTTATGAGTGTTACGAGTTATCTGCATTGTTGGAATGTTTAATATAGAAATATGTTTTATATTAAATTAATATCATGTTGCTATACATACGATTCAGCAAGTAATGAACCATCTTATAATCTTTCCCTCGATTCTGAAAACAATTAACTTTAAATTAATCATCCCTAAACTTTAAAAAGACAGTCCAAAGAATGACAAAGTGGTAAACTAGATACATATAATGCAAAAAAACAAGTCAACGTGTGTGGTAAAATGGTTGATTTCAAATGATGTTAATGCCGTACAATATAATTATGATAAATTGCAGACTGCCAAAAAAACTGCGTATGACTTCTTAGCATACCCTTGGGCAAATAACATCAAATAACATCCGCTTTTATCAGGGTACTTTGGGATCCATAGTGATTCGTGAATCCACTGCATGCAATGTTTCTACCAAGTTATTTTCAAAGCTTATCTTGTATCATGTGATCATAGTTTGCTAAGATCCACTTTAGCTTAGTCGTAATCGAAGAAGTCTCCGGCCCTGTGGAAGAAGTAGCGTCGCTATACGAGAGGACTTCAACACCAAGTAAAACTCCATTGAGGATTCCGATAGAGAACGAGTCCACAACAACCTAAAGCCATATAGCTATATAGCTTGAACTCTTTGGCTTTCTTTGTTGGATAACTGTTAGTTGCAGTAATTTTGACCCAAATTGCTATTTGCATTGCACCCCTCATGGAAGGTGGACCATATTGGACATGTGCCATTCCACCACGATCCCATATTCAACTATTCTTCTTTTGTTAGTTTCTTAATTATTTTCCCTGTGAACGTTTAAGATACGGAATGACTTCCTATCTAATTATGTACTAAAAATATAAATATAATTCTCCTTTATTCCAAATTGTCATGTCCTGAGGTGTTAAAAGAATCCAAAAGCAATGCTAACTACTTTTAATGCGGTAACTAGTCTGGCTTATCGCTTGATTGTTATAAAAAGTTAATTATAGAGAAACAAATATTTCATCTCTACAACTTCTATAAAATAAAAGTTAAAGAAACAAACATTAACAACATATCCGTTGTACCTGCTTACAATTTATCTAGTGTTTCACCGAGTGTTTCAGAAATTTACGACAAGACGACAAATTTAATAGTATCTGTTTTGAAACTGGAAGACAGCCAAAGTTTGACTCATCTTAAGTTTTATGCAATCGCCCTATTTTTCTAAACTAAACTAAAACAGTTGCACGCGACACGAAGTAACACAGTTCACCAGAACTGAGCTAAACCACAAAATATGTTTTAAAATTTCAACGATCTTTTTTAATAATAACTTTCATTTAATACCATTATCTGCATGTGAACTCCACCATTTTAGTAATAAAAATTTATATACTCGTAATAAAGAGATGTTTTTCTTTGTGTTACGAACCGTTGGACAACAAACTTTTATTGGCTACTACCTTGTACGTTCCCCTGCAAATTGGAATATGGTTGTAGAAGAGAAGGCTTTCACCAGTTGTGGGATTCCCCCTATGCTTAATGAATTAGGATTAGGATAATATAAAATGTTTAGGAAAGTGTAAAAGTAAGCGACGTATCAGTAAAAAATTAATATACATAATAATAACATTATGATTTTTTTATAATAGAAACAAATGAGCATACCGTTTGTACCTATCTACTATTCACAGGGTGCCTATGTTATTAACCTATAACCTATGTTATAGTAAATATTATTAATAATGCCATAAAGAGCTGTAAAAGTATAAAATTAAGACTAAAATTTTTGCCAAGTGGTAGAATCAATGTAGTTCGACCGGGGAAGTACCACCGCCACACCT
>DWNE01001013.1:0-24049 GCA_018249875.1 Cecropterus toxeus | reverse complement strand
CACGAGTAATCAATGTGCTGTTAGGCTCGTGACGGTTGTATTTGCGACACATGCTTGAGTAGTAAGTACAAATCAATTTATTTATAAACACAACAATTTATACATTTATATGAAGTTTTCGCAAACGATATTTGTAAGTGGAGAGCGTAGTAAGGTTTCAGCATACTTTTGAGATTTAACTTCAAAAGTAAAATCTTTGTATACTTCGTAAATATACGGCCATAATCAACATACAAAAACTGTTACAAAACAACTAAATTATATTATGTTCAGCGGCGAAACATTATTTTTTGTATTCGTAAAAAAACACCACAAGAAATAACTCTTTATTTCTATTGTGTTGTTTGAAAAGTGTAAACTAATAATATAGTCCAATTATAATGATAGCGAATCTTATCCACGATAGCGAACGAAACTGAACAAGAAAAACATATTTTTTATCCTTATTTGTTATAATAAAAGCGAGCTAAGCCGTACAAGAAATACATTTATTTTATATTATTATATTATATCTTTTTTCCTACAACTTCTACTTTTATATTTGACGTAAAAATGGTAATATAGAAAAGCGAAAGCTATATTTATTCTATAATATATTACGTGTACGTAGGAATTTCGTAACGAACATAAAACAGTGCTGAGGAACAGACTAAAAACCTATTGGATAATTTTAATTATATAATATAATTCTGTTAAAGTGAAATATTGTGAAAGTGAAATTGACGGTTCATTCGACACACGCTAAAGGTCAGATCATAATGAACTCACCTATCGATAGACAGAGCTAGGAGGGAGCTGTCGTTGGCCGTCTTGCGCTTCGGCGGCAGCGGCGGTGCCAACTCGATTTTCCTGCAACGCCGGAAACTTTCGCTCATTAATATGTAAACGGTGAATTATTTATTTCAATTATATAAAGAAAACTAAACAACTCAACCATTGCCAAGGTTAACACTGAATGTTTAATTATGTACGCATATCTTTAACCTCATTCTGCTTTTATTTCCGCGTTAGACGTCGATTAACAAAGCTAATTTTAATAAATTAGAAATTTGGATTATTTGATTTGTCTCTCATGCAAATATGGTTGGCAAATAAAAATATATTAAATCGAAACCGCTATTGAAAAGGAAAGTTGCGAATTAAATAAGCGACGAACCGGATATTTTGGACCGTTATAAAACGTGATTAGTTAAATAATTCGGCGTCAAGTCACGGATTACAAAGTGATTACGTTTTTACTCATTGTTTTAAGCACATTAAGTTTAAAATCTGTTATAATATTATTTAAGATTAGATCATCTCAAGTGATATAACAGTTATAACGACTTTACATTTAGCACCTATGTTTATACACCGAGATTAGAAAATAAAATAGAAGGCGTTTCAATTCGTTTCTTTCAGTTTTCTTCGTCCAGACCAGTTCACAGCAGCGCATAACATTACTTTTAATCTTATTAGGCAGATATAGTTATCATGTAGGAGTTATATAGTTTGACTTGCTATGTCCCGCGGATTCACACGTTACTATATAACAAAAAAGAAACAAAAATAGAGTGACGTTATATAGCCTATAGCCTTCCTCAATAAATTGGCTATTCGATACAAAAATAATTTTCAAATCGAACCAGTAGTTCCTGAGATTAGCGGGTTCAACTTAACAAACTCTGCAGCTTTTTTTTAGTAATATTTTATAAAAATGAAGTAGCAAACGAGCAAGCAGCCCACCTGATGGTAAGTGGTGACTGCCGCCCATGTACATTTGTAAGCAACCTCATATAGAACAGGGGTTCTATATGAAGTCTATCACAGATGCGTTGCCATATGAGGCGACCATCTCAGTCCTCAGGGGACTGAGATGGTCGCCTCATATAAAAGTGAGCCGGCCACCACAGCCTTCCACCTCACGCAAGAACTGCTTCATGCTATAAATAGTTGTGGCGGTGGTACTTCCCCGGTCGAACTACATTTGTTCTACCACCTGGCATGGTTCTACCACCTTATAATATTGGTATAGATGTCTGACCGGTTGGGCCGGGCCGGCTTGGGCGGCGGCGAGTCGGGCGCGTCGAGCACGCTCTCGGACGAGTGCGACGCGCGCACGCCGCCCGCCTCCGCGCTCGGCTCGCCCGTCAACAGAGACCGCTCTTTAGGCGTTAGCGGGATATCTGGAAAAGAAACGCATAAATATTCAATAAACAAAGAAAAATATATTTAATAAATAATAGAACCGGCTCACTTTTATATGAGGCGACCATCTCAGTCCTCGGGAGTGGCAACGCATCTGTAGTCGACTTCAGATAGAACCCCCTGTTCTATATTAAGTTGCTTACATGGTCCATGGGCGGCCGTAACCACTTACTATCAGGTGGGCTGCTTGCTCGTTTGCTTCTTCATATTTATAAAATATAAAAATAAACATATGCTAAACATTTGAGGTTATTTAAACATATGTAAAGCATCTTGACTAGATCGCATCCACATCATCGTAGGACGAGTACTACTCGTCCTAATTATGATAATAAGTGCCACAATAGTGAACCCGCTACAGAATCACTTTTAGTTCGAACGATTTTTAACGTAGCCTATAATTTCAGTAGTCAATTGCCATAATACCGGCAACTTATTACTTTATATATATTTATACGATTTGAAAATTTTCGCTGCAAGTTAATCTCAATGCAGCAATCTGTCCCCAATTTAATTTAAGTTAGGAGTATATTAGTATTATATAGATAGTATTAGTACAATATTGTAACCTACAATATGATGTCCATAAATAATATTTTTCGAAGATTGTTTCATTAACATATAAAATCCATCAATATTATTTTATCACGGATGCGTTTCTACGAAACTAGTGATTACATACATTTGCAAAAACTAGCGGCTAAGACTTGACTGTAATTAAACTTGAAGGTCAAGATAACACAATTACATCTCAAAAGTAAAATCATCATAAGTCATTTCATTGCAATTAAAATTTTTAATTAGCTAAACAATGAATTCAAAATAGGTCTTAAATCAGCATGATTATGTTATCTGTGGCATCTTGAAAAATCATGTGGATTAATGTAGTGTTTTAATAATGGCAGAACTTCAAGGGTACCCTTGTTTATATTAAATAATAATTATGATACATCTATATTTACACTTTTTAATTATAATGGTAGTTACCAGGTAAGGAATTTCTTTGCGTCGACGCTCGGGGAGAGACGAGCGCCGGTCGCGGCGAAAGCGCCGGCCGAGTCATGTGTTGCTGGGCGATGCTGGCCACCTCCTCCACAGCCGTTGTGACGCCCTTCACCACAGAGCTGACGTGTTCCGGCGATAAGGCCGCCGCAGACGCCTCCAACTCCTCAACGTCAGCCTCAGCGCGCAAGTTGACGACCGTCACTTCATCGCATAGTCGTATCAGCATCGCCAAGGCCTTGCATAGCCGCTTCACTGCGCTCACCAGGGACGGCGACCGGCCGCAATAAGGTTTTATTGCTGCGAACAAAACATTTATCGATTTACACTAAACTATCTAGCCAGCCACTTTGCAAATGTTTTAATAAAAGGTTAAGGTCGGCTGTAAAGGGTAGAAATGTGGAAATATCGTGAATATCGCGCGTATTATTAACAAAATTTTTGTTTGACGAAAAGTGTTCTGAATACTTCGAACTAACCATTTGAACTTTGTGTAGCTGCCTCATATTTACTATTAAATCGTTGTATTAATTTGTCATTTTATGCTATCGCTTGCAAAGCATTTCCATTGCGTAAATAGCATTGGATAGAATTACACACAATGTAAAATTACCTTTATGTATATTCGCGATCGATTCAAAAACAATAGTGCCGTTGTCGGGCAACATTTCTAATTTTCTTTTTGTGATGACATCGGAAAAATGTTTTAACCCAAATGTGACCTGAAACAATACACACGCCATTATATTATTTTCAATAGATTACATACGTATAATACGTAAATGAATGCAAATATGAGATAATTTTATTTGCATACGTCCCTGATGGATATAGCGAAAACATATGCTACGATATGATTATATTGAATATCAATTCAAATTCATAAAAATTACCTCTTTGACTAGCCGTTCCAATTCTTTGGCGGGCGTAACTTCGCCCTCGTCGGCGTTGGCCGGTTTTGACCCCATGTTCCGAAGTTTCGGACTAAGCGGGGAATGTGATCTGAAACAGTAACATATCGTACATTTCTTTAATCTGCGACTCATATTCTCCCAGTAATTGATACAATATAAAAAGCAGTAGTCTCGTTAAGATGATTGTGTATTTAATTAATTGTACTGTCAACAATCCGAGCATTTATCACCGCGGACAATACACTACCACGACAAATTGTTGGTATACACTTTCACAATAGCTTATACGTGATCGATTGGGCAATCCAATAAAAATAAATTAAGTACCACAATTACATACAAATATCACATAAATGTGCCGCCGATTGGAATGTTTACTGCGGAGTGTTGCGAAAGAAGCCACTCTGTATGCGAGACCGTACAGCGTACGAATAACAAAGCTAAGCTATATTTGATATTCAACTACGAGGTCCCGGTTCGCCTTACTTTGCGCATGCTCGCACATAACACTCATACGATGAACCACTTAACTTATTTACATTAAACATACCTATGTGATACGCTACTAAGAATCTATCTATTAATGTACGCAAGTAAACATTAATCGACGTAAAATATATGTTAGTCATGTTACACGAACTAGTCACCAGTGACAAAAAGACCCTCGTTTATTCATAATGGAATACTGACACAAAGGTAAAGTGTACATTTTAATGTGAATCTGTAACTATAGGTATATTTAATTAAAATTTGAAAAGTCTATGAACATAGTATAACACGTATAAATGATATCAAGTGACAATGACATTCTTCGCGACGATTTATCTATGTCAATAGGAATAAATATATTGAACAAAGCATTCTTGTCACGTCTTCGCTCTATCTAAAGTGTGATACGTACATATTTGGCAATCGCCTAAGTATGTATGTGCAAAAAATCATACCGTTTTCCATTGTTAACGAGCCGCCGATGAAGTCTATTCCTACGCTTATTAAACCAATCGCCAACCGGCGATCGCACACTGTTCGACATTTAGAAACACGTGAACCACTGAGACGCGAAGAAACACTTGATCACACCGGCGCACAACTTTCAGAGTGTTTCACACAGTGAACTACTTTCAAATAACCTCAGCTATGAGAAAAACTCGCGACGTCCAATAAATAGAAAAAAGCGATTCAGTCACGCCGACGGCCCGGTCGTGGACATTAAAATGTAATCACTTAACATTGCACGCACTAAGCTAATGAGATTTCAGCGGACAATATCATTAATGGCTCGCAGCGACAATCGTAGTTCGTGCTTGTGACTCATAATCATCGCAACATTTAATGCATGTCTGCATTAGCATAACACTACGCCGTCCGGTCCCCGCACAATTCGGTACAAAGATTACCGCGTTATTAACTCCGGTTAATTATTATTACATAACGCTCAAAACACAAAACCATTGCTCTCAATCTAGAAGCCTAGATAAAACTGTTATAAAATGAGCGTCACTTTCTTGTTCTGACAGCAAGATAGCAGGGCTCAGTATGAACAATATTTATCAATTTAGATAAGAAGTATTATAACTTGAATATTTCAGCCCAATGTAAACAATTTAGAAAAGATAAGCATTACAAAGATTGGTGTGTCTTGAATATTTTGATAAGTCTAAATAAAACGCAAAACAAGTAGATGCTGATTTTACGTGCAGTTAATGTCTCCTGAAAAACCAAGTCCTGTGACGGCTTACTAAATCATTACTCAATATGAAAGCCATATCCTAGGAATATTTTAATGGCGTAAAACAGCAGACCATTTAAAGTGTTAACTTTCGTTCTCAAATAAATGTTATACGATGCGCATTAATCAGAGATTTGTGACAATATTGTGACTAATATGGAAGATCTCATGTTATGTATATATTAGTCTTTAGCCAGAATCTTATAAATGCATTTTGGATTAACAGCGCTATAAAATAGCCATTCTATATCTGATTTTTCGTTGGAAATAACGTGTAAACTGTGTAAAATTGTTACCACCACAGCTGTTCTGAAGTAATGTATTCTACAAAAATAATACCATTAACATTTATTTATTAACATAACATTTTTGGCAGTAACCATTAAAAGCATGTTAAATGCACAGCCATTGCAACTCACGTAAGCGTGTAAATTCAAGTTGTATAACTACAATCTTGTGAGATAATCATGATCTTTAATCTTTTTAATTAGTCATTACGACAGCCTTGCCCTTCAAACCATTTAATTATTCAAATTTAACTAAGAGAAAAGTGGCGTTATCTTATGATGATTAACGACCTCTGCATGTAGTGCGGATGGGTAGGCAATGAATATTCGTTGTACTACTGATGCATGAGCGTGCGTGCGTGCATGACAAGAGGAGAGTACGTTATCAGCGGACACGCCTGATAACTAGGGTTGCCAGACAAGCTTCTAACATAAACTAATAATAATAAACAAACGCTTTCCACACTCATAACCCCCACAGTAGTATTTACTCCTGTGTCGTGGGTGCCATGGACACACAAAGACGAATACACAAACACCTAGACCCAGAACAGAAATCTAAACTTATCATTCACATTTCTGTCTGGCCGGGAATCGAACACGGGACCCACTGCGAGTCAGACCGGCATGATGACCGCCACGCCACGCGGGTCGTCTAATAATTACGTGCTCATATTTCTAAATAGATGCAGAATTCTAACCTCATTTAGTTTATTTTTGACGTCACTAGTCACTTTGGTTAAAAGAACTGAAGGCACAACAAAGGTCATAGAAAGCGACTGTCATTATAATTTGGGCCAGTGATTACCAGTCTCAATTATTATGCTTCTCCATCAAACCTTAGCACCTTCGTTCAAAATAATTTAAAAACAGTAACTTTAATTTATAAATTGCGGTCCACCTTGGGGCCTCTGGCACTCATCAATGAGAGCCTTAAATATTAGCGTAAATACATAATATCTGAAAACATAAGATCTGAACATATAATATCTGCAAAGTAACACGGACAAAAAATATCCGTCCGTGTTACTTTTAAACATGAAAAAAAAAATACAAATAAAGGTTCTATTTTCGCATACACGTACTCCTAACCGACGCGAGTCCTTCCATTGGTTTTGTTGTGCTTACTTATCGCTAATGGGTGTCATTGTAATATTTTATTCAAATTTTCTTTAAACACTATATTTTTATTGATAGCAAACGTCGACCCTAGCGAGAACGTCGGCGCTGACCTGATAGCGGATGAGAGATGCGGCGGATGGTGCGGCTGCGCGGGCGAGCGCATGTTGGAAATGCGCTCCAGAAGGTCGTCTTTGAAGGAGCGCGCGCGGCGAGCGAGCTTATTGGCGCCGCGCAGCGAGCCGCGGTGCCCGGAGCTCCCCTCGCAAACCTCGTTCTCTGTAAACAATAACCAGATCATGCACCCAAACTCTAGCCAAAATATATCTAGACAAAATGTAAACAAACTACAAATCATCCTGTTTAGGGTTATCACAAATTCAGTGTGGAGTACTGCGTTTTGGCTTAAGATTTTTATCGCCGCAAAAGTCAGCAGTCATCTACAAGAGAAATAGATATCGTTATACCACTCATTGGTTACTAGGCAACGATTTGTTTTTAAACATCTTGGGAGAAATTAAGTTTTAAAATGAACCTAATGAGACGACGTGTTCTTTGGGTAAAATATAGTTTTAAAATTAACAAATGACTGACTTTGTTCGCGAAATAGTTTTTAAATTAATATTAGATATTTTAACCTCAGTTGAAATCAGGTCATCGTGAGTTTCGATATCATTAATTAATGTTGTTCCGGTATAATTTATGTAAACAAATGTTATTTATCATTTACACTAAAAGATAATACAACGTTTTTAGTCTAGCTGTGTTTGTACGTTATTTAATTGTTGCCAGCTAATATTTTGTACATAGCTTTGAATTAATATATAAGGTTGGTATTAACACAACTACTTATTTTTATTTACCGTAAAGGGCCAAGCTCTCCAGAGGCAATGTAAATAACAGTACAAACTGAAATTATGTATATTAAAAGAGATAATGTAATCAAATGCTTAAGAAACGAAATATTTCAATAGTGTGTATTAACAAATTCTCCTCACGATATATCCAAAATAAGACAGTATAAATAAGGGGAGGAGGCAAATATAAAAAAAATCCTAATGTGATCAAACATCAAAAGTAAAAAGTAGAAATCATGTCTTAGTATATCATATACAAATCCAAATCCCTTATTGGAACAACACATGTTACTTCACAAATACGTTATCAAGTCTTATTGTAGCAAACAAGAACGGTTTAAATTTGTAAACATCTATATTTGAAACAACATCAGTGTTTATAGCAAGACTATAACAAGAATATCCTCATGTATATATGAGGCACTGTGTAGGCTAAAAATCGAATCGATCGTAGAAGCGTCATCATGACACTTATTAATAACTAGCTTTTGCCAGCAGCTTCGCTCGCGTTAAGAAGTATTAAAATTGATAAGTATCAAACAAACTTTCATACCCTATTTTAACCCCTTGGGCGTAGAGTTGATCAAAATCCTTTCTTAACGGATGCCTACGTCATAACATCTGCCTGCATGCCAAACTTCAGCCCGATCCGTCCAAAGGTTTCGGCTGTGCGTTGATAGATAACTATGTCAGTCAGTCAGTCACCTTTGAGTTATAAATATTTAGATATTATCTAATATAAATACATGTTTAGGATACATTACAATTTATTAAATAGGAGCTGTGTTTCATCTATTTATTTTCTTCACATCATCCCCTTGTCTTCAGATTCAAACCAACATTTCTATAGGTAATCGGTTGTTTTGTTTGTCAAAAATTAAAATAGAAATATGAACATAATTCGTAAAATGATTATGTTATTTTTCAACAACATCTCAATGTTTGATAAATATTATAGGTGTAAATTATCCCTCAGTGACTTTCAAGTAACTAGAAATTTATACTTTTTACATAAATCTAAATCTATATAACTCAAAGATGACTGACTGACATACTGATCTATCGACGCACAGCCCAACCACTGGACGAATCGGGCTGAAATTTAGCATGCAGGTAGATGTTATGACGTAGTCATCCGCTAAAAAAAGGATTTTGATCAATTCTACCCCCAAGGGGATAAAAAGGGGGATGAAAGTTTGTACGAAACTTTGTCAATTTTTATACATCTAAACGCGAGCGAAGCCGCGGGCAAAAGCTAGTGTATAATAAAATGTTAGTTCAGCTGAAGCTGAACTAACATTTTATTATACACTAGCTTTTGCCCGCATTATACACTATTTGATAAAACTCGCACTCATCCATCACCATATATGGCATGATACGGTAACGTTCATACCCACAAGTTTTATCCCTGTACATAGGTATACGGATTATATTCCCTTCGTGCACGTATAGACGTACACGAAGAGAATATAATATTCCAGAAATCCAGCATAATCATCATAAGTCCATCAGTCAGTCCGTGGTTTATCAGCTGGCAAGGGTTAAATAAAAATTAAATAAATGAACAATATTTAGGCAATACAAATACCTTACTCAGTGATTGTTTCCATTCAACCTCGCACCACACGATGATTAAATGAGTAACAAATTTGAAAATATTAACTATTACAGGAAAATAAGGAAGGAAGTCGGTCAATAGCGACAGTTTGGCTTGATTATATTCGAAATATCCTTAATGCTGTTATCAAAAAATGCCATGAAGGTAATACGAATAAAACATATTTCTAGCAAAATAAAGCATACCTACTAGACTATTTGGATTTTTTAAAGTAAAGATAGGCATCCTCTAAGCCTCTAAGGGAAACGCAAACCATCAGAATGTGTCTAGTATAAAGTTTTAGTTTATTTACTTGTTTAAGCATCACGTGAAAACCTCTGAACTGAATTTTACTAAAAAATCTTAGCGATTGCTGTATTTTTAGAGAATACATATTATTATGATAAGATTGATTTGGCTGTCGTAGTAATAAAATCGAAGTCGGGTAAAGCTTATAGTGTGACTTCAAAATTACTACAGGTATTCCTATTTCTGGACCAGAATTATAACTATGACATTACAGATGTGTCATAAAAGTAAGAATTATATTATTTGCAATATTAATATGTATTACGAAGTAGAATTTACACATCATCGATTTACACTCTAAGACCAGTTTATGCAGCCGAAGTCTATCTGAAAATTGATAGATACTGTAAAGTCTGTCATTTTAGGTATACATATCTAACGTTGATTTCACTCTGCAAAAATTGTATGTTCAGACTCAATGAATCAGCGCTGCATGCAAATGCATCAAACCGTGCTTAGTTCTGTCACACGTCTGGTTTTTGTGGGGATTTTTATCACGAGTAAACCAACAGTGCAAACTCGATACATGTAGGCAACCAATTAAAGGTTCATCTTAAATTAACGCAGTAGTTCCATGTCTGTTAGAATCATCATCATAAAGCGACTCTTGGCCTCAATAGACTAGAATAACGAGCCAGACTACACACAATACCTAATGTACACTCAGCAGGCAATAGCATCAGTCATAATATTACACTCCAAAATAAATCAAGATTTGGCAATATGTTGTCTATTAAATAAAGATTCCACAATTCGGCAACGAAGGCCAGACAAAGGTAAACAAGAAATTTGAATCGTATTAACATTTTCATTCCACCCCATTACATATAATATATTGTCGATATTGAGCATAGTATTAAATATAGATGACGCCAGTTGAAGTCATCCTTTCCTTATACAGTTTAAATCAAGTTCTTAATTTATAAATGGTAGTGTTTACCTGTGAACAATGGCGTGCGGCAGAGATTTGGCGCGGGGGAGTAATTTATTTCGAATTATGCTGCTAGTCATTCGCCGGGGTGTCGCATCAGATGTGCGTAAGGACGTTCACTAGGAGTTGTTAGACACAAGTAAATAACAGTTTATCACTGATGACGTGCGAGTTTATAAATATCCACGGAGGCGACAGGAGGGCGCGCCCAAGCCACGGCGCGTAACGACTGAACGCGAGGACACGGACTGCCGCGAGGCGCTTCGGCGGACGGACGGCGCGGGTCATGCTCGCTTCCTGAGCTTGAGTGCGTCATACACATCATAAACATAACGACGATGCCACTGCTCCTACTTAACATGCAGCCTCAGCAGTACGCGCCTGTCGCCTGTCGCGTTCGCGTTCGTTCGAAGAAGCGACCCTTTTATGAATACGTTGTTAAAGTTCGTAAACCCGTGCATCAATTTATGTTTTCGGATATACGAATATCCTTCAAGCAACAAAACAGGTGTTTATTTCAGTGTTTGCGGTTTTATATAAACTTTACAGGAGCCAACTGTTCGTAACCATAAGAACTTCCTTTGAATCAGTGGAAGTATATTTTTTCTTGAGGAAGAAAAGCAAGAGTTTTTAAGTTCTTTGACGCTGTTGTTAACGGCCTTAGCATTATCACAACAATAGACAATGGCAATAAGTTCCCGCGTCTCTTACACATTATTATACAATATTCGTTGATCCATTAAATTACAGCACATAAACAAGATAAAATGATGTATGATAATAATAAAAACAAAATGTTTGACTACAGTCACTTTCGCTTACTGTGTCACGGTTATGCGATATTATGTAACAATTACGAAAGAATAAACAAATCGATTAATTCTACATATGCCTTATTGAAGTAAATAACAAGGAAACACGTAATGATTAAATTTATTACATATAGGATTCCAGTTACTACCCTGCAAACGAAGTTGGAAGTACTTACAAGGCAGTAATTGGCTAACTAAACTAGCTCTTTTACTTTCAAACCGGAAACAACCACACGGAGTTACTTAACAGCTAAGTAATATAGTTAAGATCGCACCGTTGCGAGGTAAGATCCTAAAGAACTTGAAAAAACAGCACACATGTTTGACATATTCAAAGACTTGAATAGATAATAACAATTTTATTTATTTATATCGATATTCTCTCTATTACGTAAAGAATCTGTCATCAGTTCTTTCTATGGCCATTCGTGACATATGCATGTGATAAAAAAAATATGGATAAATAATCTATTTCATCGCTATAGAATAAAAAAATATTTAAAAGAAATGTCACCTAACTAAAGCATTACATATTTCCATCAAATTCCTCAGAATACATCATATTAGAGCAGTAATAGCTTAATGGTTGATCATCGAGGCTCCGAGGTTCGAATCCCGGGCACCACTGATTTTCTAAAATTATCTGCGTAATATAAATTCATTATCACTGCTTAACGGTAAAGAAACTTCGCGAGGAAACCGGCACACTTAAGAGATCTCTAAAAAAGAGATTTCTCAAAGGTGTGTGTGAAGTCTACCAATTATCTCAATTTGAGAGAAGACCCGTGCCCAGCAGTAGAGTAATGGGTTGACGATGAATTTAATATTAGTCGTGACAGATAGCAAGACATAGGAGTGATAAGTGATCAGACAACTCCAGTAATAAAAAAAAACAAAGGTATTACGAAAACTAGAAAAAATAAAAAAGGATGGTGACGGCCGCGCCGCTTTTTTGCTCGATTTGGCGGCGAAATTGAAAACATCCTGGTTTTTTTAGTTTGTTAAATATATTTATGTTTCCAACTTAAATCCGTCACAAGACGTGTAAATTCATGGTCAGAACATAAACAGCACCTGAGAGCAACTTTATGGCCTTCCCCTCCCCCTCCACCCTCTTTCGAGTCTCACGTAATTATTGGACAGCCCCTATTCGAATCGTTCACAGACGAGTTATATAAGAGTGAGTAGTGTGAGTGAAATAACACATACAAAAACCAAGGTATTGTACGTAACACCTAGGTTTTCTGTATGTGTTATTTTACGTCTACAGCGAAACAAAAGTTTTTTGATAAATCATTTCTAAAACTTTGTCTACACTATTAAATCCACCCTTACCTCCGATTTATATCATAAGCGGGTTGGGATGGGTGGTGATGAGGCACTCATTCAGAGCATTGCTATTTATAAACATAAATATTGTTTAAGATTAAAAAGTATTGCAGGCGGGGTGAAACAATAAAATTGTTGTATAAGTGTTCTTTAGGTTAAAATCTATATTTTCAAGAAAATAAGTTGATAATTTGTAAATTGTAACTCAAGTGAATATACATTAAGCATATACTAATTAAGGGTATATCAGTATGGATCGAGTTATTAAGCATCTATAAGGGGGTCGCCAAGAACAAAAAAATAAACATCAAAAACATACTTTACGAACAGAGCTTACATTAAAGACGTTTAGAGACATCTGTTTTAAATTATATATAAAATCGACACCTTACAAAAAAAATTTTACACACATTCCATTATTATAAAATAATAAGATAAAAGCAGCGGACAGTGGGGGGTCGTGCAATATTTTACAGCTATGGGGGTCGTGTCACGAAAAAGATTGAAAAACACTGTACTAATTAGTCGTACCATTAAGACACTTGTCGTTAGAAGTGTCTCCGTTGAGCGGTCGATAGACGCCGGCACCAGGCGCAGCCGTACTTCTTGAGAAACGACGTTGTGGAGGCTTCCTTTGTGCTTCTACCACAGAATACGAATTTTTTGTTTCCTCTTGTTGCGTCGCCACCAATCGATCACCCAGCGGTGAAATGTAATGTTTCAAATTTTCGTCTGTTAAATTCTGGAGACTAGAACCATTTCTTATTTTGTCTTTGAACACGTTATCTCGCTTCCCTTGTTTGAATGTCAAGTTATCAAAACTCTTACAAGGAGCTAGAGTGGGAAGATTGTTGTTTCGAATATCATAAAACTTATTGGGATCGAATACACTGATCCGTGCACAATGATCTATGACTATATCAGGCGTTTTACGAAAATTATAATAATATGAATATGGCGCAGGGGGTTTCTCTGACAATTGTGGTGCCTTCTGACGGTTTCCCCGGTTTTTAATACCTCTTATATTCCTTTTGATCGCTGAGGTTCCTCTCTCCTCTAATACATGGACAACTTCATTAGACTCCAAAAAACCCAATGGTTTTAGACCATTTTTATACACTCTGTAGCTACGCTTGTTTCTTCTTTGATTTTTATTGTCATCATGAATAAAACTTTCGTCGTAATGAGGCATATTTAAATACACCGCGTGTTTCATCATCTCAAGTCATATTCAAACGTTCATTGCATAATTTTATGTAACGGTGTTCCTAATGTACAAATTAACTTAGGAATTGAAGAACTACTGCGGCGAGCGTCGGCTAACGGCAGAGAAAGGGCTCTCTAGAAATCTTTGAAAGTAGGCACTGCACTTGCGACAAGTTTCACCACTGAATATCGAATTAAACTAAACAATCTGTATATAAAGATTCATTTGAACACACGTTTGACAGTCGAAACATTAGGTGAGCGTGTCAATCAGAAACCGAAATAGCCAAGACGCAAGGTACAATTAGGTCATTATTTATTTACAGTGAACGTCGCACCGAGCGTAATGTACGCGCATCACCAAACTATGTGCAGACATCTGTCCAGTCTGCTCCGGCAACCTTGACACTGTATCATTCATAGTAAGAGATCTATGAATGGCCAACTCAAAAATCTATATCCTTCATATTGATATTATATTCAAACAAAAATTCCAGTCTCCATTTAGTAACGCGCGAACGAGTTCGAGACTGTTATCCGCAAACAGCTCAGATTTCGACATCTAATATTCGCAGGTGAATATGATATGGCTTAAACTATTCAAACGAAAGTAACGAAATCGAGACTCAATAAATATTTGCACATGGGGGAAACTTGAATAGACATAGACCACCGAATTCACCACTTTCTCTAAGATGCAAACCAAAACAAGAAACACCACACTTGGTTTCGAATATTATCACAAAATTTCACTGTTACGCTCCACAACATATTATATCACTGAACATCCCAGATGTATCTACTCTAAATTTCCTTATGGGATTTTCACAAACACTACTATCAAAAGGATCGTCTTACGACAAGATCATTTTGTGTAACATCACCGTACTGAAGTAACACCTAATCTAAAAATAGCTGGATGTTTTTCACAACGCGATCTCGATATTCAGCAGAGCAACGAGTAGGCGAGCTCATGCGCAGCCAAGCATACGATTGACACAGGATGTCGATCGGTCGCTGCGGTTCGCGAGAGAGTAAAGCGGTGCGACCGGCGTCGACGGCGCGGCAGCACTGTGGAAGGCTGCCGCGCCCGCAGTCACACCAGCGAGAGTGAAAGTGCCGGCTCCATAGCTCCGCATCTCAGCCTGCTCCCGCACACCATACGCACCTGTACCACCGAACGAACGATACCACGCCAATATGTCATTAGAGAAATTACTTAACACATGTAACAACTCTTCCCACATGTCTCGTGTCACGCGTATTTGTAATACGAATTGTTACGAAACTAAATAATACATCTGCAGTTCATGTATCGTGTTCTATGTACAATTACTATTGAGAAAGTATATACATTACAAGACATGCTATTACAGTGCCCTGAATGAAAAGATGTATTTACGTTACATAATGTACGACCACAATATGATACTTTTTGTATGTTTCTTATAGTGTCGTAACACGTTCATATGTTTTGTTATACTAAAACGTTTGCCACAGAATATTTTATGCGCCTCAGCCAAAATATTAATCATATTAGTCGGTAATATCTGGATGGGAATACATCATGTTTCATATGGCAAAACTAGCTAACAAACGACAATGTATCCACATATTTACTGTAAACACCAGTATTTGCAATACAAATTGCATCTGTGTTGAAGTAGAAGTGTGTTAGAGATCTGTGTCACTTGTCCATTAACAGTCCGCGTCAGGGCTATACGGCTGTGCTATGGTAAGTTGACTTTATAAGCAAGTATAACTGTATTGGACACGCACTTTTTGTGCGAAAACACTTGACATATTTGAATATATTAGCTGAAATTAGCGTGTCAGCTGTCAATACACGGTTTGAATAATTTATTAGGTATAAATATTTCCCAAACAACATACATTTACAACATACAGAAAAACATTTGAAGCAACAATTATCTCAGTGTGTGGTTGCTGTATTACAGGTAGAGTGATATAAAATCAACAATAATAACCAATTTTATTCTTTACTAGCTATTTTAAATCTATTAAAAACAAACAAACATAGCGTGATGTTATATAGCCTAAAGCCTTTCTCGATAAATTTACTATTCAACACAAAAATATTTTTTCAATTCCAACCAGGTTCCTGAGGTTATCGCGTCCAACCAAACAAACTCTACTGCCTTATAATATTAGTATAGATTCTTCGCAGTTCCATTTGAATTTTATATGTATTCACAATTTTAATCACGGAATGTAACGCCAAATTTAAACGGGTCACCGGCTACATCAATTAACTATCAAGCTATCATGTTACAAACACGCTTTTGTTTTCATTGTGTTCGTCGGAAACTAAAAATGTTTAACAGACATTGTGATGATTTCAGAAATGCCAGCGAACATTCTTCGTGCGTACTTATTTATTTTCAGATAGTTTAATTTAAATGAAACAACATCACAAAAACTTTGAATTCTAGATACTTTTCATAGTAAGATGCATAATGATGCGTCATTGCTCAATGGATTGAAAAAACGAAGTGCCGTTAATGAAGAATATACAAAACTGTTATTTGAAAGGTACGTGAGCACTAAATAAGTCGGTGTAGCCAAGGAAATAGACGCCAACGGCGAAAATATGCTAGTCAATTACGCAGCTATTCCAATACAACATCCGATCGGGTAATTGGTAAAAAAAACAGCCTCTCACTAATGAGATGTCGGCTTGAGCATTTTCTTTGGATTACAGGAAGCAAGCAGACACGCGCCGGCCACCGGCCACGGTTCGAGCAACTCACTTTCCAATAAACTAGCTCGATCGTGATACCTGGCCTAACGGGATCGCAATACCTACTTCTAGGTACCGCGACCGACCATTACACCCGACGACGGCGGAAAATCTCATGAAAAGCTGCTATTAATTATCATCTTGTAATTAATGGATATTGAATAGAAAGTACGGTTATAAAGTAAATATAATTAAATAACGTCAAACAAAACTACCATATAACAATTAATTTAAATTTAAAACTTAATGAAGCAATTAATTTGAAAACAATTAAATTGGTAAGTAGGGACTACGACCTAGCAATATATTAAGCTTTTATGTACTTGTATTATGTAGAGTGTTGTAACGATGAAAAATAAAAAGTATTTTATATTTTTTTTCTGGCTAGATAATTTGGCGAGATACTTATTTAACAAAAAAACAGTTATGAAAAAGGACAACGTTTATGCCTAATCTGGGCTCTATATTGCAGTGAAAACAATCTCATCACGAGATGTAAGCAACTGTAATAAAACGAATTACAGCGCAGCCAGACGAACATAGCGTCGTGTCGAGCGACACAAAATAAACCAAAAAACTACATCACGTCTACTGTCCCGTAATGTTGAGAAACTGTCTATAGCAAAGTGGCACTACGATTTCGATTTAAATGTTACTTGCACCTCAAAAACTGTAAAAGAAAAAAAAATGTAAACGAATTACAATAATAAAACAAAGGAATAGTTGTAAATGTAGTGTTGCAATCGGTGATTACTCCACGGTCCATCTCTCACGTTCACGGCTATAACAATGCTAGCCGACAGCCGTATCAATAACAGGAAAGCGAAACACGTGTGAAGGCCTAATGGCTTAATGCCCTCTCAAAAAAGTATTATAAGACCATGATGGTTAAGGATAGACATTATGATTTCGACATCATACTTGGCCGTAAGTCGTGAGGCGACTACGGTAATTTGTATGAAATATCAAACCTACAATATATAAATTGTATAGACATGAGTGATTTGAAGAACCGTTTCAAATTGCATTTCACATGTGTACAATTTAGCTGTACATAAAATGTAATAAAAAAAATATTCTTGCAGCAACAACACCTGTAGCTTAGAGCATTGCACAAGCGCCGAGCTATGAAAACCGCAGGGGCAATCAACAAGTATTCGAAGTAACGGCGACTGTAGGCCAGAATCGATTAGTTCCTAATCTTGCTAGATTAAGAATTGTTGTACTAAAAATTGTAACTATTCCAACAACAGAACATATTACGCAATATCTTCAATTATTTTAGCGTACTGAACTTTTATTGCAACAGCATCACATCGAATCACGGCAAACTGCCATCAAATATCATTACGACCTCAACAATTATGAGTAAGGTCATAATAATATTAAGCCGTTTAGAAACCGCGACCTTCCTCTTGTGAGTCCCACTATTATATATGTATGAATGTGAGTATCATCTTGAACTGTATTAGAAGCACGCACATGTTGAATTAGATGCGTACGAGCTAAATTTGGAACTGGCTCTAAGGATATCTTACCTTTCACTTTCGTTGGGAAATACGACGATCAAGTCCTAATGCTCCCACCTGACCTACTCAAGGCAATCAGCCACCTGCCGTTACGGCAAAACACATAATGCCATGAATCAAGATGAATCGAACAATGTGTTAACGCACTGGAACTGCGTTAGGGGCATTAGAATATTCGTGTTACGTTACGCAAATAATGGTAATGGAGGGAATAATGACATGTGTCAAGTGCAAATGGATTCCTTATAACGGATCTCTGCGTTCAGAGAACAACTTTATGACATTTAAGCTGCAAGTTTGAACAGCTGCATTTTAAAAAATATTATCATGACTGTTTCAAATATAATAATGATGTTTCTTTTTCTTTATAGGGTGTTTGTACATATTTTTAAGTGTTCCACCTCTACACTTCAACTAAATCTCGGCATTATCCTTTCAGATTTTAATTATTGTTAAAACTATTCCAGTCTACGTAAACGTTCGAAATCAATATAAACATGTGGCATACCAACAAACAGTTATAAATAAGCAAACCATAAAACAATTTCTAAAGAAGTACCTAACCACAAATAGAATATTACATTTGAAACACTAAGGAAATGGAAGGTGTACGTTCAATCTCTCGTCGCAAATGAGATCCCGTTACGTTGCCGTTGCCTTAGAGCTCTTTGGTAACCGTCAAACATATAGAACTTGTGTAGTTATTTCATATAAATAGTGTGCATTGTATGCTTCAAGAACTAGCGGTGCATTTGACCAAGATTGAAGTACGGCCATAATTTTCAATATGAAGAAACTTACTTCATGTAAAAGCAATTATGCTTAAGACATGAGGACCGCGTAATTACTTAATGCATCTTAAACTGCGAAAAAGATTAACGCAATGTAGTTAGAAGCAATCATTATAATTGGCTCAAATTGGACAAAACTCGTTTCCAAGGCGGATTGTATTTCGCAAACAAAAGGTAGTTTAATTTTCCAAAATAATTGAAGGTAGTTTTAGATAACTACCAATTGTACTGTGCAATACTCGGTTAGCGGTAGTCACGTTTAGCCCGCGTCCGTGACCGACGATGTATCTATCTTGCACATCAACCACACTTATAGGATCATTCGGATAACAACCGCAAAAGGTTTTCAATTTAGAATTATGGATTTAAAGTAACAAACCACGATCTGCGTGAAATTCATTTGATTGCTTGCTTTACGAGCACTGCCCATCAGTTATAGCTGATATATTCTAAAGATGATTGCCATCGATCAAGTGTTTTTTT
Organism: Cecropterus toxeus; assembly: GCA_018249875.1. Lineage (NCBI taxonomy): Eukaryota > Metazoa > Arthropoda > Insecta > Lepidoptera > Hesperiidae > Cecropterus > Cecropterus toxeus. The sequence goes on along the minus strand of DWNE01001013.1, from coordinate 4,203 downwards.
AGAAATTATTTAAAGATTCAATTTCTTTCTCTCTTGTTTACCAATTTTATCAAAAACAATAAACAGAAGACAAATCTAGTTTAAACCCTTAATGTTTGCAGTATACGGCGAATCATACAGGTCATTGCACTAGATCGTAGGCGGGTACTGAACTTTCGAGCGCTAATAAACCCGTGAGATGAAAATTTCAAAATATTTTTAAATCTTTCGAAAGTAAACATTCTTTAATCGTTACACAAGGACAACATAATTCGTTTTGACACCGTAAATTTGAACCGTATTTTTTTAGCAGAGAAGTTATAGACAAACACCTTTATAGGACCAATCAAAAACTAAGTTTGTACATGGATATTGCCTGTATACTGATTCATACAATCTTCTCATTGTAGTTTGCCTAGAAAATTTAACAAAAACAAATCGTATTTATTATTATTTTTTTTTATTGATAAACTTATCAATTTTTAAGTTTATTCTTGTTACTTATCTAAAATGAGTAATTAAATAAATGCAAACATACAAACTCCAGTTTTGATTTGTGCAAGATACAAAAAATATTTTCACTGAAATGTGACTGAAATTAAATAATAAAATTAAGAATCTCCGGTTAGTTATCATTACTTTTGCTGACACTTATTTAATAACCAATTCTATTAAGAAATAAACATGCCACGCTCCAAAGCCATAGAGGTAATATTAATTTATGCGCGCGACCACGTGAATGGAAATAATAGAATAATATATTTTTATAGTTTGTGCCTACAATGCAAGGAATATAAATTTCATTTTGCTAAATAATTAGCACCCAACGAGTTAACCAATACTTAAGTAACATAAAGAATTAAATTGGACTTTTTAGGGTACTGCGAAACACCAATATTGCTTTAGTACAGAAAGATTTACTTAACAGTTTCCGCAATTATTTTTTTAGATAATTTGATTTAAGAAATCGACTCTTAATATGTTGAAGAAGTAATATAATGAAATAGGCTTAATAGGTAAATTTTAGAAAATAAAGACATAATTCGGACATTGGCGGTTAAATTAAATCTTACGCAAAAACGCCAATGACCGTGTCGATGATTTTTTTTTTTCAAAGAAAGATGGGACGCTGTATTATCTCGTATCACTTCATTTAATTCAAAAAGACTAACCGTTTAACACTATCAGCTTAAAGGAACGTAACAAATATTTTAGCTCTTTGTTATACACCTAACGTAATAAAGCAGACCTGACAGAACGGACCGTCGCCTATAAACCATTGCAACACCAAAACAGTGTGACACCAAAGCCCCTTCGTCTATATTGAAGAGCTCCAAGTCATAGCGCCCTGGGAATACCTCAAGAGTAAATTCATTTCATTATGAGCGCGCAAATCGAACAGTGGAGGACCGCCTTCCGCCACAAGTCCAGTTAATGTGGACGGAAACCTCACCCTTCGGGGAGTGGTGTTGAATGAAATTAGTTAATTTGAATAATTTAGCCCGTTATGATACCCATTTGAACAGCAATCATCATCATACTGTTTGCAGGAACATTGTAAAACTAAACTTCCATAAAAGATAGTTTCCATTTTAAGCCTACATATTGTACTAAGTGAGTCGTATAAGTTTATTACAATTCCTAAATCCATAAAAGATAATTATAAATGGTATTTAACTACCGTATTACTAATCTTTAAATCAGTTTTCCACTTTTAAAGTGTAATAAGCGGAAAATATGTAAGCTGAGCGTAGAAAGATTGCTGGCTTGGCTTCTCCTTAAATTTAGAAAGAATTATCACAATAGGATGAGTTTTTCTGAATTTCCTTTTATTGCCATATGAGTTAGAAATGAGTAGACTGAGCCGAGCGTGAAATTAGTTTGTCGACGAGTTGAATTATCAAACGTACGGACCTGAAAAGTGGTAGATTATAAAAGCGTGCAAGCGAGCATTGATTTTTCTCTCTTTAGTATTTGATTCACGTGATTTTTGATGCCATATACAATTTGTCATAAAGGTTGTAGGAAAAACACGCAGTAAATAGTATTATATAGGTAACCACGAAGAGCAACGAACGAGCATCATTTAGTACCTATGAATGTGCATAATACTGTTTGATAGACAACTAGTCGAAATTGGGGTATGAAGTATTTTTTACTTCCACTCAATTTATTAGTTTTATTACATATTATATAAAGAATATGCTAGCAAATTTATTTTAGGAATGCGTATGGAACTCTAACCACCGCTTTTATGGCTCTGTGCTCGTTTAGCATTGAGGCAATGCACTTTAATACTTTAAATTGTTAGAAAGCGGGTTTGTTGGTATAACATCAAAGCAGTTGACTCCATATAAATTCGCTAAGTCATCTAGTCAGTATAAACGTTCATCATAATAACAACAACAATGCAAAGTACAATCAACATGTAGTCATAGTCATAAGTCATAGGAATGTAAAGAATTCGTCAATTACATTTTTAAAAATCTGGGTTTTTCGGATATAACTCAGCGAATTCTATATGGAAGTAAATTAAATCTGATTATAAATGAGAAAGTTCGTGTGAATGTTTGTATGTTGTTACTCTTTCACATAAAAACTGATTGGATTTAGAAGAAATATGGCAAGCAGATAGTTTATAGCCTGGATTAATATTACGATTAACTAATTAGTACTACGGCCAAAAAACATCCTTTATGTACTTTTTACCTTTACCTTTTAGCACATAAAAGAGCTAGTATTAAATAAATGTGCCACTCCTTTTAAAAGTATTAAGTAGTAAACTCAACAGTTTCGAGTTATCAGTTAGGATAAAAACAATTCTATTGCCTCGCCTTTTTCTTCAGAAAATGACCGACACGCTGTCGTATATTCAGATACTACTTATGTATACATCTCACAGGTATTATGAAACCAATACATTACACTCTAATTGTTATATAAATTAGTCTTCATTTCATTTCCGGCGAGAGACACTGGTTATTAACTTTACAGTTACGCCACAAACGCCCTGCATATTCTCAATAGCCTACAGTTTACTATCTATACAGTTATACTTTTTGTTACTATCGTATTTTGTGAACATCATATTTCACGTTCAGTTGGTCTCTTCTGTCCCTTAATTTTAACTTTATTGATAGTTCCTAAGTAATAAAAGCTTTCACAAATTGTGTGAAACTCAAATGACCTTATCAACATTGAGCTGTGACACAGAATAATCGTACAAAGTCAATGTACATTTCCGATGGCAGTTTCACGATTTTCGCTTACGGGGTTTGACCAGCCGATGGTTTTGAAAAAAATTATAGCGAAGAATATAAAATACAAGGACTCCGTACAAGGATGCAGCAGCATCCCCCCCTTGAATCATTAAAATCGACTGCGGTACAACACACATGCTTGGCGCGGTGTCTATTTAACTCTGCAATGTCTAGCACTGGATCTCAAAATGCATCTCAATTTTTTACAATAAAACTTTATATACTGTACATACAGGCGTAGGATACAGAGGTCGGTAGGGCGGGCCGCCACACACTTCAAAAGGTACCTGTCGCCGTGAGACCAACGCCAGGTTATGTGGGAATCTTACCGCGCTAAACCCCCCCCCCCCCCCCCCCCCCCCCCCCCCCCCCCCCCCCCCCCCCCCGGGGCCCCCCCCCCCCCCCCCCCCAACCGCCCCCCCCCCCCCCCCCCCCCCCCCCCCCCCCCCCCCACTTCCGGTGGCCATCCTCAGCGCTACGTGGAGGACTCCCGAGTCTCCAACAGAACACAACCGGAGTCCTCCAAGCGCGATGCCCCTTTCGGGCTCTTACCGGTGAGCATTACGCTCACCAAACTTTTAGATGTTCCGACGACAAGCGACCACACATGCCGCCGTCCGCCCGGGATCGCTTGGCTGGACGGTTCGAGCTCCCTCTCTTGCCGCCCGCAACCCCGGAAACACCCTTTAGTCGCCTCTTACGACAGGCAGGAGATACCGAAGCCCTATTCTGGTCCAGGAATTACTGGGACAAGGAAGCCCTTTTTCCTGCCAACATTATGAAGCATTTAATTTTCATGCCTTCAAAATGTGGCAATTACTATTATAATTATAAGGTAATATTGAAGGAAATATTGGTGGGGAAACCTACATCTTCAACCCTATTTTATTTGTATGTATTATGATTATATATATATGTATTTGTACACGTCTTATTTGCAAAATGTACAAATAACTCTATATTT